>JASVER010000030.1:304525-315623 GCA_030449065.1 Oceanodroma leucorhoa
TGGCCCCAAAACTGAGCCCTGGGGCACACCGCTCGTGACCGGCCGCCAACCAGATTTGACTCCATTCACCACAACTCTCTGGGCTCGGCCGTCCAACAGGGGTGGTAATTCCCACTGACACTGTCCCTTACGGCTCAGCCGCTTGCCAAGGAGCTGTAGCAACACAACCCGTTCCTGCCTGCTCATGAGGGCAATTGAGTGCCAACTTCTGTTTTTCTAATCCGTAAATGCGTCACCCTCAGCAGTTTTGCCACCAAGCTGCTGGTGTAGTAGGGAGCAGGCGTGCCCAACAGGAGGGTGAATCAGAATGGGGAGTGGGAATGGGTAGGCTGAAATGATTTGGCTTATACTGGTAAGCCAAGAGCCTCCCAAATGCCTAGGACCACATAAAATCCCATGCAAAGCTTTTAGTGATTTAAAGATGTGCATTGTATGTACTTGCAAAATTATKACTGTGTGAAGGTCTGCCTTGGGTAAACTTGTGTGTTCCAAAGTATAGACATAACCTGGAAGTTGAGTCGTGTCATGTTGAGTTTGGGGGGAAACAGAGGGGCACACGACTGTAATAGTAATTCCCCGAGCYTTAAAACTGGTGCTCTATTTCTAAGTGAAACAACTATAAAGCTTACCTTTCTCCTGAMGCATAAATACCTACTTTTTTTAACTGGAAGTAGAAATCTAACTCGGCAAACTAATGTTCTAGATATTCACTTCTTTTCTGTAAATGAAGTTTTTACAACGTGAAATTTTTCCTTTAAAATGGAATACATAAATCTGAGCTCCTGTGCTGGCCGCTGCTTGGGCAAGGTGTAGTCTCGCAACAGCTCGGAGTATTGTTTGTCCAGCAGGAGCTAGATAGCATTAAATCCCAGAGCTTCAAGTGGCAAATCCCCTCATCAACAGTGCTTGAAGAAGCAGAAGTCTCAGGGATGTTACAAGGGGATATATGTGTGAGGGAGGATTGTCCTTACGCAGCTTTTGGAGAGGTCTATTTGCAGCCAGCAGCAAGGATGGGGCCTTAAACTGGAGCAGGTGAGTGTATGCAATCTTGTTTCGTAGACAGCATCAACTCAGTAGGGAAAGAAATGTATTACTGTTTAAGTGCAAAAATAATCACAAAACAAGAAACGCTTGCCTGGGAGGATAACGTAATATRAAGCGAGCCTGAAAGTCACTCATAAAGGACAGGATATTAAAGCCAGGGGTAGGGGAGGGGGCAGGCTATTAATCTGTGTGTCTGCGAYGCATGCCAAATGGTTCTTCTGCAATTTGGACACCTTCCGGGAGAGATGTTCACCAAAGTGCAGAGCTTGGCCTATCTTCCCCCCAACTCTCTGGTTTCTGGGGAAAGAGCAGTAAATATTTTTACCAGAAAGTGTAACTGGAGCAAACAGGATCGAACTGGAGCACTCCAGGAAACGTAGGGTGTGACAAATCCTCCTGTTCATGAGACAACCGTGCTCTAAAAGACAGGCTGTAGGAGAAGCCCGCATCCAAGCTACAACTGCRTGACGGTCCGCCCGTAAGTGCTCCTTCTCCGAACGTGATGCTGTCAGTCTCTGAAAGGGGCAGGCAGTCGAAGCCGCTGAGTGGGAGAGGTGGAGCCCTGCGTTGCCTTGTGCTTTCAGGCTGGCTGGTCGAGGGGAGGTGGCAGCCGTGGCGGTGACACCTCTGCTAGGTACCGCACACGCTTACAAGGAGAAGCGAGCAAAGGAACAGCCTTTGCCAGTGAATAATATTTTTCCCCCTTTGCACGGATTGCTTGGTACCATGGGGTGTAYGTACCACCATGTGGAGCCTGAATGCAACTCTTGAAATATTTTCCCTCCTGACAACTTTCTCTGTAGATTTTTGCTGATGTAGGAACAGCTTGGTATTTGTATTAGAGCAGCAAACAGTTCATCAGTGGGGTTGTAGATTTACTGTGCCAGTTGTTAAGCATACAAGAAGTAAGATGGATGCCTGTTTACAGCCTAYGGGGGCAGGCAGGGCTATGGTTACAGCAGCATCACTGTTGGCTTTTCAGGACACCTACGAATGACTYGGACAAGGTCACCGTGGAGGTCTGTGCTGGAATCAAAGGGAGTTTTTAGTTAACCTGACTCCTTGTCTAACTCAAATGACAGGGGACCGAGCTGTCAGGCAGGCAAAATTCCTGTCCTGTTGAATGGGAACTTTGCAAATAGCCAGAGATTGCAAGGATCGTGCTCATTGCTGTTACCCCTCTTTTCTATTTTCTTTGTGGTTTGTTTTTTTTTTTTTTTTTTTTTTTTTTTTTTTTTTTTTTTTTTTTTTTTTTTTTTTTTTTTTTTAACTCGTTTGGTTTGTTAGTTTTCAGGCATTTTGTATTTGTCTTAAACTTGACAGAGGCAGAGAAAGGAGAAATTAACATTTTGATGGCAAATGCTTGTAAGGTATAAAAGTTAGGGTTTTTTATTTCAGAAATCAGCGAAGATGCATCTTATTACAGGTGCTAAAAATAATCATGGTCCAGTTAAGCATGTAGTGTTTCTTACCAGGTAACCAAGCTGGTGTTGCCTTAATCTATATCCTTCTAAAGCTGTGTAGAATTACCTCATCCTGAATATCTCAGAGACTATTTGCAGGCAGAAGTTGTGGCAGCCATTAGTTATTTTCTTACAAATTTGAGGGAAATCTGGTCAGATTCTCAKGTCATGTCAGTCGACTCTGCTTGCTTGAAGTTAATGATGCAACAACACTGGCAGCCAGGTGGGAACCTGGATCCCATGCTGTGTGCTTGCTTCTGGTTTAGATCAGAGAGAGGGGGAAAGGTTTCCCTTCACCTCTGAAGAAACAAAGAGATGTCTTTGCCCCTCCGGAGAAAGAGACTGCCAAATTTGCCTTTGCAAGTCTTGAACGAAAAGGTATCRGAAGGTGGGAGGATGGGCTCCTGCACAAACCGGCTYTTTATTGAATTTTTGATTGCTCAGRCTCCTGTTAGGTGGAGAAAGCGAAGCCCATGTGAACATGCTCATGCTAGCTGACGTGGCCCGGGGGCAGCAAGGATGTAGCTGCAGCATCACACTGCTCACACGTGTTTCTGGTCTCCGACCAAGCTGAGGGATCTSTGTCTGTGTGGCACACTGCAGCGTAGATGCATGCACAGCTGGGACTTGTGCTTCACTTCCCTCCCCTTCCTATTAGGGATCATATAAAAAGATCCTTTGTAAAGCAAGTTTATAAATAATTTAATGGCAGATATAAAAAGCTTTTACTTTTTTTTTGAACTGGCACTTTTTTGTAAATCTGTCTACATGAAAAATATTCCTAGCAAAGTTCACACGGAGAAGGCTTAAAGTTATTATTAGGCATATAAATTGACTGCTTTCTCATTTATATGCAGGCAAATTTCTTTAATTTATTAATCTGATTTGCATAGGAAATTATGGCACTCATTGTCACTGAGAAGTCTCATTTAAGGAAGGTATTATAAATGCTATAGCTAAACAGAAATAGAAGAAAATACATAAGTGGTTTTAWTTTTTTTTTTCCCCCTTTCCAAAAATATTTTTGTGTAGATGGAAAAAAAAAATCAAAAAATATACCTCTTGCAAGAATCTGGAACTGGCTTGGCAATTGCTTCATCAATACATATTTTGTTTTCTTATATTTAATTCAGGACAGAGGAAAAAGATTATGGAACTTAAGTTTTCAAGTTCACAAGGGGGAAAAATAGCTTAGAGGAACTGTTCTGTGGTAATGTAGGAAGACACTTAATTAACTTGGGCTTCATTTAAAACTGCAGTGTAAATCTTTTCAAAATGAATCAAAGTCTCTGCTGAATTATATCTTAGCCAAGTTTTACAGTCAAAAGGATCTTAAATCAGTAAGACCTGTCATTGTGAGAGCTGTGGTAGTGTTTTCACATTCTCTGCAAGCTCATCCACTCTTGGACTTGAAAGTCTTTTCCCCGGGTCCATTTGCTCTAGCAACAGCTGGCTTTTTGAGGCAGCACATTAGCAGCTCACAATTAAACAGTATTCCAGCTAATTTGCGCTCGGGCAGATGAAGAACATCAATGACAGTGAGTTTCCTCCCTCCCACCCTCTGCTTGTTCAGTTTTAAAAAAAACTTTATTTTACTTTAATCACTCTTTGGAGACATGGTTGCTGGAATTCTCTCTTCATCCTGGTGTCCAGCTGAGAAATTGTTCTCCCATCTTGCTGAGGCAAAAGGAAAGAGCGTCAGCCCACACATGCTGCAGATGTGCAAGGGCGTAAACTGGGGGAAGCAATGACAATTAAAGAGCATATGGTCAAAAATAAATCTGTACAGTAGTGCCAGTCCATATTAATCACAAGATTAAGAATAACAGCGTATCTGTACAAGTAGCATGCTAAATCTCCTATTACATTTACTAGCCTTCATATATCTGTATCTGTATGTTTATCAGGGTGTCTTATATGATATACTATATGAAGTGAGGGAGGATTTATAGTACGTTTTGTGTAAATGGACCTGATAAAAACTGCAAAAAAGGCACAATAAAACATTAACATCTGGAAAGATGTATGTCACTGGAATAACACACGCCAAATACGTGTATGAATGTATGAAAGAATAATAGAATTAAAGCTTTATCTTAACAGAACTGTAGTATGCCAAGCTGGTAAAAACGTGGTCTGTAAGTTTTCATCTGAAGTTTAGCACTGTGAGGAGGCTTCATGCCGTATCATTGTTAACATGTTACTTTGTGAGATCTTGGGGTTTTGTTAGTAGGACTTATTTTAGAAATAACTTCATACCTTTTTGAGATGGGTCTGTTTTGCTCGGCACATGTGTGACTTAGAGGGACTGAGGAACAGGCAGAACTAACCTGGGAGAGTTGTTCAGCGTGCATGAGGCTTTATCAACCAAAACACACTTTTAACAGGTCTGCTTATATTCCTTGTGTTAGGCTAGGAATGGGCCTGGAGGGGGTGGATGACACCGACTGTAGCTTTACCTTTGTGGCTGTGTCCGTATTAGGAGTACGTGGTCTGGATTGTGAACTGGTACTCCGCGTGCATGTGAACGTGAATGTAAATTTGGGGAAGTTATAGCACGGTCTCAGGCCTTAGGCTTTGAAAAAGCCTTTCYAGAATGGCTGTTCTCCCATCATCTGGAATGGTGCTGATCTCTAAGAAGTCAATTATCTGTTAAAAATTAATCCGGTATGACTTTGCTGTAAAAATTAAGCACTTAAGTGTCTTCAACCATGATAAAATAGAAGGGATTTTTCCTATCAGCACTTCCATGAAGCTGTGAAGTTGCTGTTACCTGGGTTTCACAGAGGGGACGTGGAAATGGATAATTCTCCCTAGAGAAGGATGGTGCCCTGCGGGGGAGGATGGGCAGGAGGGATGCTGAGCTGGGAGTAACAGCCACACCAGGCAGAGCTTTTCGTGTTGCAGTTATCAAAGGCTGTTGGATGTTAYGCAGCCTCAAGTCTGAACCAAAGGAAAATCCTGCTTTAGAGGAGGAGTTCTGTCGGGCTACCAGGTTTTCTCTGCAATTCTAGGGAYTCTTTTAAAGGATGCAAAGGTTTCCATTACTCCATTCAGAGGAAGGATCATCACAAGTCTCAGGCTAAGCCATAAAAGCAGATGCTCTGCAYTAACTCTGAGACCCACTGGTGTATACCTAAGTCAGACACCTGCCCTTAATACCTGGCTGAATTATACCTGTATACCTGTTTCTGCCCAGCAAAGCACTGAAGCATGTATTTAAAGCATTGTTGAAAGTACTTAACCACAGTTAACCAGCTAATTTTAGTATTTCTATCTTGTACAGTGTTTTATGATGAATTAATTTTCCCAAAGAATATGAATGTATGTTTAATAATGAATGTCAGAGACACTGTACCATATGGTGGTATTAGGGGTTCCTGATATTTTGTTTTCCGTTGTTAACGTAAGAGTGCCTTCATCCTGACAGAGGTGAGCATCAGGGCCCTTTGGAAGTATGACTGTACACCACGAACAATCAGCCAGCTTTTCTTCATCTGGGTCTTCCTTTTTGTCTCCATCACCCGCTGCTCAGAGTTCCCGAGCATGCCTCTGTCTGCATTTCTCATTTGCAGAAATAACGTTATCTGGAAAGAAATATAATGCATACGCAAAATATTATCAGAAGTACAGGGTGTCCTTGTGCCTGTCACAGGCGATAGTCGCACCCCATTTATAAGCTTGTCTCTGCGTAGCGGTACACGCCAGGGCTGGTTTGCGCAGAATAGGARTGGGGCTGCTTCAGAAGCAGTGAGAATGCTGGTAAGGTGCCTGCTGGAGACACACTTCATCCGACAGGAAAGATAATAGAATTGCTTTTTTAAAATCAGCTCCTAAAATAGAGAACTTTTTGACTTGATATTTCAATAGATATGGAATTATTTATCAGCCTTGCAATTCACACGATCTCACAAATCCATCACGCAAGAAATACCACAACTGTGCCTCTGCCTGTGTTTGCTCCTGCTCCGCCACTGATTGCCATGTTTTATCTCTACCCCGATGAAGTAGCTACAGTAAGAGAGGATAAGAAATGAAAATTCCACCTGCTCAAAGCCTGTTCAGTTGAGCATCTCAGGTGGTATATGGCCTTGTGCCAGATTTTTGAGTACAAAGGGGATGCAACTTTCCTTGAATGAAAGCCTTATCTTTTAAACCTTTGCAGGTAAAAGCACCTGCAGGAAACTTTTTCGATAGTCTGACAGCCACTTCTCTTCCGTTGTTCTTGCCAGTGTCAAAATGCGTCTGTAAACCCACTAACTGAGAATGATTGTGCTGGATGGCTGGGGCTGTGTTGTGGTTGTTGACAGGTTTGAGTACAAACAGAATGGCTAACATGGGCTGAGCCAGCTGCTCAAGCATTACTAAATTCCTCAGAATGGAAAGCAGTCGCTACACCGGCTGAAGCTTTCTTAGGTGGGCAGTAACTTTCTGCTGGTCAGCATCTCATTTTTCATGCCAAGTCTTCTGCTCTTTCCGGCTTCCTCCCAGCCACATGATATGTGTGCAGCAGCCCTCCTAGATTTACTGGTTTGCATCTGAACGAGGAAGCAGCTGCTGATGCTGTGATGACGCATGCAATCTAAGGCTGCCAGGTTTTTATCCTTGTCTGTGGGGGKTTTCTTTGCCTTATACTGGGAGGCTTATTGGGCATGGTCAGAGTTTTAGGATGGGCTGGGGACACAGTTAAAATACAGTTAATGGGATGCCTAGGTACTCGGAGACTTGCAAGTGCTTTAAATGTCCTAAACAAGGTCCTGATGTGGGTAGGAGGGACTTTTTTTTCTGGATGAACGCATTCATAAGAATGTTTTTGATAAGTTGCTTTTTTTTGTGTGCGATAGTTTCTGAACAAGTGCTCTTTTAAGATTAGAGTGTCAGTTTATGCATTTGAASAGTATAGAGGCTACAGCCAAAAAGATGGCTTTGGTGGATACCTCAATTTTTGTGGCAGACTGCACAGAACTTGGTCCTGATGAAGAAAATATGATTTTGTTAATGAGTGGACTGTGAGTCAAAAACTGATTTTTTTTTTCTCCCTTGCTCTGTTGTTGTCGCACCTTTTTGTGCTGAACATTGCTACTGAATAAGCGCAGTTCAGCTTAGTTATGCTCCCCGTGCCCGTGCTGGGCCATAACTGCCTCGCTATGAAGGCAGCCCTTCTTGCAGTTCCTGTGCCCAGGCTGAACTCTGCCTCTCAGGGTGGATGAAACTACCCCAAGAGTGTCCCTTCCTCAGTATTTGTGATCTGGGGGAGATTCCTGCAGTGGAGAGCATTAATCAGAGCTGTGAAAATGAGTTTGGGGCTTCATCTCCAAGGGTCTGTCAAATGGAGTTTATTTTGGGGTGGTGATTTTTTTTTTAATGAAGCTGAAAAAGGACTGTAAATGCTGCAGAGAGTAACAGGATAAGAGAAAGATGCAAAAGTTCTGTGATTATTTTCACTTAAACTACAAATATTTTTCTTTTACAAAAACAATTGGTACACAAATGCTAACAGAAGTACATGTTTAAATAGCTAAAAAGGTCACTTGTAGCCAGAGCATTGATCTGTCTGCTTGTTTCTCTAGACATAGCTGGAATAACCTCCAAGTTATTGTATTCAGCTGGTGTTCTGTGTTCCTGTCTACAGCCTTAAGCAATATCCAGAGCTCTTTTGACTGCTCAGTCTCCTTTTTGGTACCTRTTTATTCCCATCAGCTGATAGTCTGCATTTCTCATCAGTCTTTCTCATATTGAATGTAGCTCTTTAACTGTCCTACCTACTRTGGTTAATTTGCAGTCCATTGCAGACAGTTATGCTGCATGTCATAATGGAGAGAGAGTCAGAAAAACTGGAAATTCACAGATTGTGAACAAAAAATAATAATTTTGACCCCATGTTTGTGGTTTGACTCCACTACACTGGACAGGAGCAAGCAGGTCCTGGTTGCTTTTCAATGTATTTATGTATCTACTCTGCTGCATGCTTTGGCATGGGCAAGCATGCTCATTAAGAATTCTGGGCCGCTCCAGAATGTTAACACATCATTAATATGCAAAGGTGMAGATATCTGTCTGTTGTTTTTATAATGCTATTCCATTTATATAGTGCTAGCACTTGAAGAATATGAGAGACTCCATTCCCAGCTACAGCAACATCTTAAATAAAACCACCAAGTTACTGTGGAATTAATTGGGCAGCTTGCAGGAGTTCAGGTTCAGATCTCTCTCTATGTTAACCARTTGTTGAGTCCATCTCAAATGTCTCTACGTGTGTTCCGGCACCTCACGTACCCKCTTGCCCTCACTGACAGTTTGCCATTGAAGCCTTCTCCTCCTCCCATTACAGTGGAGTCCCCGGAGTTCTTGCAGCTAGTGTTGAGATGATAAACGGGCTTCCTCTCCTCTCCCCAGCTTTTTCTCCAGAAGCGTCATTTGCTTTGTGTGTGATTTGGGTGTTTTTACTTCATATGTCCCTATGAAGAGTAAAGGGATCTTTAATGCGCCAGTACTGGTGATAGAGAAAAAGAGTTTGCCTTCGCCTCTTGGGTTGACTGAAGTGACAGGTGGATATGTGTACTTAAAGTCTGCGTACTGCTGGTGGAACGCGTCAGGCTGATGGTCTCATGGGCCGTAAGGTTCTGTTATCCACACAGAAAAGATGAAAACATGGGTCAAAGTAAGGTACCCTAAGAGTCCTCTCTCTTCTCTGGCRGTCCAGATCCCACTCAAATCAATGGAAGGGCACATGCTGCTTTAAATGTCTCAGTCTCAACCTGAAAAAACTGCCTCTGAAGGTTGTTAACCTGTATGAATCCTGTGTTTCTTCCTCAGACGACCCAAAAATGCAGGCATTACTGGTGCAGCCGTGTCCAATGAAYGGGATACATATTAATGTGACCTCTTCCTTAGGGGTGGGGTGGAAATCTATATTTCTGATATTGGCACTTAAAAAAAAACTCTTATAAGGAGTGGCATGAACAGTTGAAGTAGGAGGACTGGACAGGATCTTGACTTACAAGCTGCTGTTTCAAGAAGAGCGGATACTTGCTTTGTGAGGGTAGATCCAGCAGCAGTGCTTTGGCCACTCGTACTTTCCACCTGTGATTCTATTGTCAATAAAGGTTTAGAAATAACAAGGCAGCCCYCTGCAATTGCAATGGACGTTAGCGCAGAAGGGTTTACAGGACATAGATGTCAGACCACCACCTAGTTTTCATTTTGAGCTTAGGCACGTGAGCAGTAGTTTTGAATTTTAGTGTAATTTTGTAAAATAATTAAACACAATATCTCATTGTGACCAGTGTAATGGGATATCATTTTACCACTTTGTTGTGGTTTAACCCCAGCCAGCAACTCAACACCATGCAGCTGCTCGCTCACCCCCAACCCGGTAGGATGRGGGAGAGAATCAGGAGGGCACAAGTAGAAAAACTCGTGGGTTGAGATAAAAACAGTTTAATAATGGAAATAGAAAAAATGCGGAGCAGTGATAATAACAATGATAACAACAACAATAAAAGAATACATAAAGCAGGCGATGCACAATGCAACTGCTCACCACCCGCTGACCAACACCCTGCGTGTCCTGAACCGTGAGAGCCCTGCCTTTTCCTGGATCATGCCTCTTAATKATATACTGAGCATGACGTCACATGGTATGGAATACCCCATTGGCCAACTGGGTCAGCCGCCCCGGCTAAGTCCCCCGGTGCAAGCCACTTCGCAACAACCAAAGCATCAATGGGCCATCAAGGTTCCTTTCATACCAAACCCAAAACACCTCCCCCAGCTACTGGGAAGAGAGTTAACTCTGTCCCAGCCGGAACCAGGACACACTTAAAATATTTCAAGCGTGTTGTGCAGTTTCCTAGAGATGCTCTTAAGGGTAGGAACTTTTGAGCTATGCCAAGTCAGTCATCAGGCAGATTTGCTGCAGAGGAAAAGGGTACTGCTTGAAAGTAGCATAAACATGAAAAATATGAGACCTTGTCTTTATATTTGTACCTAAGCACGTCCCAAGGTAGTGGAGGAGAAAACCAGAAAGAAATAATATGTTAACTTTGTTCTGTACAAGGCACCCTGTGCTTAGAACAGGCTCCATCAGCTTGTCTGTTTATTAGCACAGGTTTAAGTCTGTCTTACTTCATTTTTTGAGGGGGGTTGCTTTGCAAATGCAAGGATCTTGTAAAGGGGACAAATAATACTGGTTTCCTGGTCTCTAGAAGTGATTCAGACTCTTCTGAGATGTATCARAAGGACTGTAGCTTATTTTGAAACAGCTCGCCTTCACATTAAATGGTCCACCACCCTGTGCAGCAAAGAAACTAGGTGTTAGCCTCACATGAGGCAGGACTAATGTCCTGCTGCATAAATCCATGCTCAAAGTTAATCCTGTATTTAAATGCATTGCTGTAATGCCTGGTGAAGTTGGTGATGCCTGGATAAGACCAACAGAGAATTGCCAGTACAGAAGGAAAATGGAGTGATGGTTCTTGTTGTAGTGGTAGAAGTACTATATTGGTTCCAGTGATAATTGTGAAAAATCAATAAATGTGGTTCCAGTGATAATTGTGAAAAATCAATAAATGCTCTATAATGGGTTAGAT
>JASVER010000030.1:315678-509949 GCA_030449065.1 Oceanodroma leucorhoa
CACCACACAACAACCAAAAATAATTAAAAAAACCCAAACAAAAAGACCCAAACAAAACATAAACCTGTGGCAGGTACCTGTTTTCCAGAAGGACGAATTGAAGCACAGGAAAGGTAAGCAATCTACCATCACCTTGTGAATCAGAACAACTTGACATGTAAGCCAGAAGCCTGCCTTTAGGCTCTTTTACTTGAGGAGTAAAACAGCTTGCTCTGAAGGAAGGTGTCTGGCTTCCTGCTTGGAAAGGAATTAAATTAGCATGGCGGTATGTGCTTTGTACATCTGCTGTGTAATATGCTTTGCAAAATGCAGACATCCAGAACAAGGATGCAGATGCTCCGCTACTTGCAAAAGTTAATGACAATTATCCCAGTCTTTGATGGCAAACGAAGTCGCGAGGCTCTCATTTCCACAATCCATCATGCCACCGAAGGCTTGCTGAGTGATACTTCATGACGGGCTGGTGAGAAAAATATACAAACTCATATGCCGGTGCTGCAAATCAATTCTGCAGCAAAGTGGAAATAACTCTTGTACCAATAAGCAGCGAGGCCTATGAAAAAATACCGTTTTCTGAATTTTCAAATTGCAGATAGCAGGAGAAGCCATCAATCATGTTAGAGAGCTTCCATTCCAGTGATGTTGTTCTTAAAGACACACCAGATGAAATCGGACAAGACCAGAATATGCAAAGCCCCCCCCCCCTTTTTTTTTTTCTTCGCTCCTTTCTAGAGCGTTGGGTATGAGAAGGGACCTTTTTCTTTTTTCTTTTCCTTTTCTACTTTTTT
The DNA here is from genome assembly GCA_030449065.1 of Oceanodroma leucorhoa. Lineage (NCBI taxonomy): Eukaryota > Metazoa > Chordata > Aves > Procellariiformes > Oceanodroma > Oceanodroma leucorhoa. Next base: position 316,467 of record JASVER010000030.1, read on the forward strand.
AAAGCAAACCTGTAGCCTGGCAAAAGCATGTATATTGGTTAAGTTTACTGTCGAAATGACTAATTAATTGCTTCACAAATGGCTATTAATCATACATTAACGAGATACTCTCTTTGCTTTGGCGAATAGAGATTCTGTGGCAATTCTCTCTCCTTGGTACCCCAAGCAGGCTAAAAGCATGCACAACTCAATTAATCTTATCGCACCATGGGGTGTTCGAAACCGCTCACGAGCTGAAGAGAAGCAAATAACTGGGACGTTTAAACTGTCCATATTTCACTGTGTAAATTCAGAAGCACTTAATCATTCCTTCAAGCATTCTTTTGTTCCTTTTCTTTCTGCCTTGTTATTTGTGTTTGAAGAATATCCTGGGCCACAAGAAAAAGGCTCCAATACATCCTGTTCCAAACACACTCAGATAAACATGTGCTGCCTGTTTTCTTGCAAATATTATGATCATCTTGTGTGTAGCAAATAAAAACTGAAACCTACTAGTCCATCCCTCAGCATCCCTTGAAATCCACCTGCGTTGTTAATGTATGCAGTGAACAAAAGGAAAAGGGCATCATGCATTGGGATACTGTKTCATTTTCTCATTGGCGGAGATGCAAAATACTATGAGATAGAAAGAGACTGTCATCTCAGATAAATTTACATTTTCCTCTTTAATATAAATTAAATTAAGTCAATTTGCACCACTAGAAAGCCTAATGTATTTTGTAGCAATTCATTTGTTGGTTTTGGAAAAAACTGAGCAGTAGCGTCTTGATCAAGATAACATGAGGCCCAAGCCTGAAGTGATTCTCAAATAGGCAGTGGAGAACCTGGCCTGTTGCTGTCAGTATCCAAAGACACTTCGAAAAGTTAAGGTASGTACACTACTCGCTCTATAATAGCAGTACGTGGGCTGAGGGAAGTCCTGGTTGCGTGCTGTGCCGTCGGGAGCTACTTGAGAAATACAGTCTCTGTATTCAAAGGTGTTACTTTCTCCCAAGTAACAAGCGATAGGACGAGAGGAAATGGCCTCAAGTTGCGCCAGGGRAGGTTTAGATTGGAYATTAGGAAAAATTTCTTCACCGAAAGGGTTRTCAAGCRTTGGAACAGGCTGCYCAGGGAAGTGGTGGAGTCACCAACACTGGAGACATTAAAAAAACGTGTGGATGTGGCACTTCAGGACATGGTTTAGTGGGCATGGGTGCTGRGTTGACAGTTGGACTCGATGATCTTAAAGGTSTTTTCCAACCTGAATGATTCTATGATTCTGTGACATATTAAAAACAATTGACCAATTCTGTTGACAATTAGTCATTAATTAAATTAGATTTTTGGAAACGCGTCCAAATCTGCACATTAAGGGCRTAAGTCAACCTCTTCGCGTTGGAATTGTAATAGGAAGTTCTAGGTTTATTATTCCTTGGTAGGGTTTCTTTCMGTTTGATCCTAGATGGCTAAAACAGGCTACTGACACAAGGTGCCAAAGCATGTAGACTTCTGATCTCATTTGATACAGCAGTTTGTGTGTTGCCATGTATATTACTTTCACTAATTGAAATGTCAAGATAGTAGTGAGAAAGTGCTATTTCCTCCTCAGTGTTCACTACTCCATGTGAAATTAATTTGGTGAGCTTGGTGCCTCACTCTGAAAGTGTTGTGGTTTAGCCCAGCAGCCAGCCAAACACCGCACAGCCACTCACACACTCCCTCCCACAGTGGGATGGGGGAGAGAATCAAAAAAAAAAAAGAAAAAAGTAAAATTTGTGGATTGAGATAAAGACAGTTTAAAAGAACAGAAAAGGAAGGGAAAATAATAATGATGATGATGATRGAATATACAAAACGAGTGATGCACAATGCAAGTGCTCACCACCGGCCCACCAATGCCCAGCCAGTCCTTGAGCAGCAATCRCTGCTCCCCAGCCAACTCSCCCCCAGTTTATATACGGAGCTCGACGTCATAYGGTATGGAATACCCCGTTGGCCAGTTTGGGTCAGCTGTCCTGGCTGTGCCCCCTCCCAGCTTCTTGTGCACCTGGCAGAGCATGGGAAGCTGGAAAGTCCTTGACTAGTGTAAAGCACTACTTGGCAACWACTAMAACWTCCGTGGGTTATCTAYATTATTCTYTTACTAAATCCAAAACACAGCACTATACCAGCTACTAGGAAGAAAATAAACTTTATCCTAGCTGAAACCAGGACAGAAAGCCATTACTGTCACGGTTAATGGAGTCCTTGTTGGACACCTCTTTGGAGAGCCCAGTTAAAACTGAAGGAGAAGAGAGCYGTGGAAGCAGTCAGGCCTGAGCTGGTCAGAGGAGGTGGCAGAACATCACCAAGGCTTCTTTCATGCAGCAAGCAGGCAAAGAATAGTCAGATTGCTGGAAGGTTATTGCCATTTACAGGATGGCATGGATTTCRGTGCAGTGGTATTATGTTGAGTGCTATGAGCAAGTAGCAGGATAGTAAGAGGTGTGAGGACATATCTTGGTGACTTCTCATCACTGCTTTCCTGTCGTCTTGTCCATTCCATCACTGCTAGTGGTCTTTTCTGTTCCCGGTGGCTGTCATTAATTTAGCCTTAGTGTCGGCAGGATAGGAAGGGATCAAGTCTACTCCTTCATGTGCCTTGATGCGTGGCACTATGAARGATAATGTCTGCTAGTTACTCAGGTTTAGCTAGAGTAGGAACTGATGGATAGCTTCTTAAATTACTCCTACTTAGAGATAGAAAGGTTTGGCCAGCTGAAAACAGACTCTCATGTGCCTACTCTTCTAGATTTTTGACATGTTTCAAAACTGTCTGCAAACTGGGCAAATGATCAAACCCATAGCTATGGAATTGGTTTTTTAGAAGCCACTGTCAGTTGATAAACAATATGAAAACCAAAGAAGAGCTCTGTATTTCCGGTGCTTTTTACCGCTGGCACTTCATACGACCTTCTCTGGTTTGTTCGAGAGGCAAGTTCAAATACATCAGGAAATGGACTAATATCAGATACAGCTGTCAGATGAAACTCACTGTCCAATTGATGAAATTTTAATTTACTTTGCTCTTGTCCTTTCCAAACAGTTACCTTTCAGTTTTCCCCACACTGGGATTCTGTAGAGGTTCATTTTCTGAGAAAAATGTATTTGTTCTCTAAAGGGTACCACAGTGTGTTTTCTTTTGGCAACAGGCTGATGAAAACAATAAATTATTCAACCCAAGAATATCTAAAATGCTGACTCACCGCTGGTTCCTATTTTTTAGGCCTTGTTTTCATTAACTTCTACATTAATAGTCCAAATGTGCAGTTGGATTGAAATGTCCTGTGAAATTGCCCTGCTTTCCTCAGCCTCTAGTAGCTGTTGTGAGGTGGTGTTCCTCRTTCTGTGAAATAAAATATGGTCTAGATTTGACAAGAAAAGATTAATCTGTAACCACTGGTTGCCACCTCTCCCTCCAAAACAAAAAAGCACTGCTGCTACAGCCGCAGCAAGGATGGGAGCTGTTATTAAAGAAAGCATCAAAATTACCTTCTCCTAACTGTTGAGCTTTCTCCACTTCACCTCTTTCATAATGAAAGCCAAGAAATAAGTTCAGAGGACACATGCACCAAGTACACTCTTGAGTAATTTTAGCTTTCTCATTCAGAAGGGAAAACTAACACTGCAGGTTATCACCATCAAAATAAATTTGTTTTCACCTTGCATGAACTAGACAGTGTAAAATATTGCTGTTTTGTGTGTTGAAATCAAATACTGTGGTAGATGCAAACAGATATTCATTGTACAGATGGGAGTCTTCTGAGCTGTGCAGGTGAGTCAAAGCCTCCAAGCACTGTTCGCAGGAGAAACCTTCACTCCTTTGAGTAAACCCATTTATATCAAAATGGTCTTTGGAGAAGAGATGGTAAATGCYCATTTCATATGCAAATTCTGGGTTTGTAACTGCATGGTACGTGGCCAGTGAGTAAACATAGTAGGTGACCAGCATATTTAAAATACTCTGGCTGCACAAACTTCAAGCCGTCTTGGCGTGTCTAACGCAGGGCAGCTCCTGAGCCCAGGCAGCCTCACGGCTCGGGGGGACCTTTGCCGGGGGCAGTGGTGGCAGAGGGCTCCCATCTGCTCTTACGTGTTCGTGTATATTTTAACTTGTGGGTAGTAAACCTCAGTATAAAGCACAACYCAACTGGTAGCAGTCATGGCTACTGCTGAAGGGCTGTTACTTCAAACCTAGCTTCTCAAAGTGACCTGTAGGAGGCTTAATATACATCCTTGTGCTTTTGTTTTTCCCAGTTAAGGAAAAGTTGAAAGGACTTTGAGGAATGATGTGGTGGGTGGGTGTTTTTGGGGGAGAGGTGGGGTTTTGGGTGCGTTTTTTTGTTTTGCTTTGTTTTTTAACTTTCTAATAATGAGTTTTTCGGGTGAGAGACATCTTCTGGGTTCCCAGGAGAATTGTCAAGCCACGGCAGACCGCGTGTGCCAGGTCCCCAGCAAAGGCTTCCTTTAATCGGAGTTAATTAGTCAGGGGGGCTGGGTGGGGAGGGGGGGAGCTGAGGAGAGCTGGGCTGTGGYGGCRGGGCGGGRGGCGGCCCCCACCGSTTCCAGCCGGTTCTGGCTGGTTCCGGCAGCAGGTGGCAGCAGCCGCTGGGGCGGGGCAGGCCKGGGCCGAGGCACACAGGGAGAGGGAGGAGGAGGCCGGGCAGGGCGCTGTGGTAGGAGGGTGGGCTGGGGGGACCCCTGCCACAGCGGGGAGAAGGGTAAGCAAGGAGCCTGGGGAAGGGTTCCTCCTGCCCCTGGGGCCTGCTCTGCTCTCCCCTGCCGTGGGCACGTCCCCAGGGGCCGGGGGTTCTGCCATCTCACCTGGCACCCTAATGGCCTTGCGTATTGAGCTTGTGGGCTTGTACATCTGTAATAATTTGAATTTTGTGTGTTTCAGGACCCAAATAAAKGTCGTGTTTAGTGTGGCAGCCACCATCATAAATAACTGATGGTTTCAAGTATTCATCAGATGTTGTCTTGCTTTCTTCTACTTCCTGTGTTTTGGTGTTTTGGTTGTGGGGCTTTTTGGTTTTTTTGTTTGTTTTTTTTTGTTTCAGTTTGGTAAAAGCATTAAAAAAAAAAAATTATGGCTGCAAGGGACCCATGGAAATGATGTAGCCAAACTGGCAGCCCCAAGGCAGATCCTTTACAGGTGTCTGCCTAACCTGTTGTGCAGGACTGCTGGTGATGGCAGCCTGTTCTTGCTTCCCATTGGAAACTTTTTGCCCATATCTGATGTGAGTCCTCCTTGCTGCGGTCTAATCCTCTTGGGTTTGATCCCATTAACAATAACTACTGGAGCAGATGATTCCTTTCACCTTTGCAAAAGCATTTTCCTGTTGCTAGAGTTTTCCCTTTCTCTCAGTCCCTTTAGGTTAAAACAACCCTATGACTTCACTCTTAATAGATGGATTTCCTAGGTTTGCATCATCCTCGTTGTTTTTGGAGTATTTGCCAGTTCTTTCACATCCGTCTTTTGATGTGCTTGAAAGGGGCTACTGTATACTAAGGGTACCACTATGTCCTGGTTTTGGCTGGGGTGGAATTAATTTTCTTTCTAGTAGTTGGTATAGTGCTATGTTTTGGATTTAGTGTAAGAAGAATGTTGATAACACACTAATGTTTTTAGTTGTTGCTAGGTAGTCTACTTTCTCAAGGACTTTTCAGCTCACATGCTCTGTGAGGTGMACAAGAAGCTGGGAGGGAGCAYAGCCGGGACAGCTAGGCCAGCTGGCCAATGGGGTATTCCATACCATRTGATGTCATGCTCAGCATATAAGGCTGGGGGAAGAAGAAGGAAGTGGGGGAYGTTCGGGGTGATGGCGCTTGTCTTCCCAAGTCACTGTTACGCGTGATGGAGCCCTGCTTTCCTGGAGATGGCTCAACACCTGCCTGCCCATGGGRAGTAGTGAAGGAATTCCTTGTTTTGCTTTGCTTGCGTGCACGGCTTTTGCTTTCCCTATTAAAGTGTCTTTGTCTCAACCCACGAGTTTTCTCACTTTTACCCTTCCGATTCTCTCCCCCGTCCCACCCGGGGGAGAGTGAGAGAGCGGCTGTGTGGTGCTTAGTTGCCGGCTGGGCTTAAACTACGACACACTACCAGCGTGATGTAGAATATAAGGAACATCCTCATGGGCTGATGTAAACTAAATTAAGACATCCCTGMATGGCATTTTACTATTTTGCAGCAGCATGATCTTGATATTAGTGATACTTATTCTARGGCCTTTCTTGAAGACCCAATGCCTAACCAGTCCTTCCCCAATAAGTATTTGTGCATCTCACCTCACTAATACCTTTTTTGAATGTCAGCCTCCTTTTCCAGACCCTTTATCCAATAAGTCTGGATCATTTTGAAATCCTATGCTGTCCCTGAATATATGGTCCCTTTCACTATTATGGAATCTGCAGATTTAATTGCAAATGGAAATTGAATGTTGAAGTTGTTGAATAACTAGAGAGCATCAAACAATACCAGTCACTTGTAAAACCACACAAAATAGGTCCTTCTATGTCAGTAATGAGCTGCTAATTGTTATGTCATAGCTATAGCTAACCAGCTAGTTTTATTCTCACCTTATGGCAGTTTCAAGGCCCTATTTCTTGGTGATATGGTTGTCAAATGAAAGAAATGCATCAGAAGTCTTATTAAAGTCATTATTTATCACATGATGTTGCTTTTCTTACCTTCCAGGCCTGTTGCCCTTCGCTGGTAGACATCAGATGGTTTTGGCGTAGAGCTTTGCTCTTGAAATCCAGATTGGCTGTGGGGTGGGACCCGGGCTCTGTCTTCRCATCTGCTTAATACTGCTGCAATGGCAATTTGACAGTGAAGTCCAGTGTGCTATGTATGGTATGAACAAAGGTGAAGGTGGGTGCTGTCTGAGAAACACAATTGGYTTGAAATTAGGGCAAAGAATAGACAGACTACTTGTTTTTAAAAAGAATCTAGGCTGACATTTGCTTATGTGGCTAAAATTTGACAACTGAAAAACCTCTGGATAAGGAGTGTTTGTTTATAATAAGCTTTTTTAAAAAAACATATAATATCATTTGCTGAAGAAATTTTCTAAAAGATCATTTAAACATGTTATCAAGGTTTTTCTAGGAGTTGGAGAGAATCAGAGTTTTTTTGCAGTTTGATCAGTTCCCAGTATTTTCCTGTGATTTTCAGTCCATGCCCTGACCCCTGTTTCTCTGTTACAGACTAGAGTATTTCAGCAGTGGACTAGATGGTCTCCCAATGTTTTGCATTTGTCAAAACATTTATAAAACACGTCTTTGTTGTTCAGCTCAGTCTGATTGACTTACCACTTTCAAAACGTGTTTCCTGCAGCTCCTGTATTGTAGCAGATAAGCAATAAACCTTCTGGTTTTCTGAGCAGTGCTTTGCTTAAATAATTTTCTTCGTTTACCTGTCAATATTTTTAATTAATGCTTTAAAAAATAGCTGATTTTTATATAATGTCTTAATAGTTACCTTATCTCAGATTGTGCCAAACACATTTTGGGTTCATCTGTTTGTTTTGGCTTGAAGAGATTTGGGCTATTCTGTGCTGAGCCCCCCCTGAAGATCTGTACGGGCTAAAGGCATGCTGCGGGMTAATGCAGACACCCATTTCATGTTATGGCCAGGAGGGTACTTAGACCAGTTAGCCGCTCCTTCATGAATAGGAGCAGGGAGGGCTAAACATCCATGAGCTTTTGGTTTGGGGTTTTTTTCCATGCTTGTTAACAGAAAATAGGTAGGTGATGTTCCCCAAATTCATCCTTAGCGTCTGCTTTGGTTGTGGAGTTTACACAAAGAAGACAGATTCTCCCCTGTGTCTAATCTTGTTTGTGCTGCCCATGCTTCCTAGGACTCTTGTTATACACTCTTTTTATCTAGGCTGTGTGTTTCTTATTTCTCCTCAGCAATGATTGTGTTCTTTTCTAAGGCAGCTAAACATGGAAACACTTCCATATATTTAGTGGGTCCTGGGAATTCTCCTTTCAGATTTGAGAAAACAACAAGCTGACAAGCTGCTTCTTAGCATGACACAGCATGTGTTAATCTATGTCGTTTCCAGGCTACTTTGTTCATAGTTAATTTGTTAAATTCTTTGTGAGAACAGACATGTTCCCCACTGAGCAATCGGCACAGCTGCAAGGAGAGCCAGTGGCCAAACAGAGCCCACTGTGCGCTGTGTATTCAGAGCCGGGATGTGAAGTCAGACTCGGGGCAGCGTCCTCAGAAGAACGCACAACTGCTTCGGGGTCGCCTTTGTAGCCGGGACTGATGGTAAYGCTAGCCACTGCCCCCAGAGTGGTGTGCTGCCTCAGTAGTTACCCTACAAAAGGGAGAAAAGAATGGTGCTTTCAGTCACCTTTTTTCTTCTCAAGGTCTGTGATGTTAGTTTCATGCTTTTTAACACAACTTTGGCTCCTGCTGCATATGGCGCTGTGCGGTTTCTCTGACGTATTGGATTTGCAATGTATTCCCCGAAAGAATAAGTAAATCAAACATCACTGGTGAAGAGCGGTCAAATATGTTACTTAGCCAAAAAAAAAAAAAAAAAAAAAAAAGAGAAATTGAGTCATAGCTCTAACTTAACCTTGGTGTTCACAGACATCACGTTCCTATAAAGTATCCCTTAAGGTGGTAGTATCATAAGATCCCTCAAAATATTAAGAAAAAAACCTGCAGATCCTAGCTGTTAATCCTAGAAGCCTCAGTTGATCTTTCTCAATTTTGTGAGGCTCTGAATTTTAACTCTTCTGTCACTGAAAATCAGGTCTCCTCAAAATACCCCAGGCTGCACATCAACCACTTGTGTAAATGCTGGGGGAAGCAAGAGAGATTAAGCCCTTTGTTTGTCCCTGGTTTTATGGAAAGCCTTTCAAAGGCCATCGATACGAAAATGCCACTGGACAAAGAGCCTGTGGACACTTCACAATTTGTGCATCCCCACACATTTCTGTGAAAGATTAGGAGGAACACACCACTGCAAATTCCTCTACAAGTAGGGCATGTTGTCCAACTCACTTCTGTGAGACTCATTAATCTAGTGTTGTACTCAGATGTCTATTTATGCATAAGAAATTAAAAATTGTTTCTTTGTTTTCTGTTTCAGAAGCCTTGTCCTTTTGCAAGAATCTGAAAAGTCTCTTAGTCCAGCTGTTGAGGCTCCAACTAAGTCTGCAAGGTAAGGAGCGCCCTCTTTACTTAAGTGCTAGACGGTCACTGTCCAGTGCAGGGCTGGAGTTTGGGGAAGCACCTTTCCCTATAGTCCTGTTGGTTGCATTAGTGGCAGTCTGTGTGTTTCGGAGCTAAAAATGGACAGCGCTGTTTCAGTGTTGCTATCAGTAAGATTCAAACTATCAGAGTCCTGGAGAAACAGGCTGTCCGGGCAGATATTAGCATTTAAAGGGATGTTTAGACATCCCGCATCARAGGATTTAATTTTAGCTTGTCAGCTGTTTTTCTACACCTTTGTTATGTTCAGGAAGACTGKTTGACCATGAGGTCACCTGTAGGACACTTTTTTCTTTAAACTTTATTACAAAGCTGCATGAGCATATTGTCTGCAAGTTTGTGAAGCTGGTTCTGCCAACAGGAAAAGATTAAGACAAGGTCCAAAGTGTGTGGAGCTGGCTGTGCCTCATGGAAGTAAGTAAATGGTTGAACGAAWAAGGAAGGAGGAGCGGGTCAAGTTTTTTAGAGGGTTCAGTTCCTACTTCCCCCCATCATGAGGCAGAGTTTTGAAAGCTCTCAGCTCCCTACAGTTCACATGGAGAATAAGGAGACCTCTTGGGAGTCAAGCTTTCTTAAAAAGCTGTCCTCTTAAGTTAGACACGGGAGAAATTTTTGATGATATTAGTGCTATCTTGTGTCGCTTGGGGTCGATGGAGGAAAGAAGAATGACTGCCTCAGACACGTACATGCTCCTCTTTGTACCCTCTTGTGATTTGCTTGAGCGCTATACGAGCAGCTGGCTTTTTATTGCATGGCAGTAAGGACTCAGTGATTCACCACTGCCCTGCCTGAAGGTATTTTACACAGGCAGTCCKTGTTAACCAAGACTCATTTCAGGACCCAGGGTTGAGTGTGAACAGATCTCTTGGRTTGCCCGCTCCATGCTTGGTTCCTGCCAACGCTTCAAGGTAGCCCTTCACAGCTGGGTGCCTGTCAGTGATGGGGGCTCATTGCTACTTGCAKGTTGTCAAAGGCTGTAAGATGACTTTTGAAATGCAAGTGATGTACCAGGCTAAACACCACTGTTAAGGAATTATTTTATTTTTTTTTTTTAGTTTTTCATATGAGGCATTGCCTTCTCTGTAAGTAGAAATGGGATTGTCAAGTACATGCTAAACACTGATTTGAACCACAGCTTGCTGGTTCCTCAGAAACCAGATTGCARTGATTTATTTGGGTTATTAGTGCTAGAACTGTAGCTCAGAACACTCTTATTAATTTCAACAGCAACCATTTTAAGCCACTYGATCTCAGGCCAGGTCCTCCATCTGGAGAAAAACAGCTAAGTTGTGCTATATTATGTCCCACTTGGCCTTGATGGGCCTCCCCTTCCTTTGAGTGGGACTGGTTCTCTGGAAGGTGGCATTCAAAGATCAGAATGACAAGGCTCATTTGTCATTTATTTCCCAGTGTGACCACAGGGAGCTTGATAGAGGAGGAGTAGCTTTTTAACCCTCTCTAAGGGTAGCGTAATCTCCTTCACAGTTTGTGTCCACCATATTTGTACGGAGAATTTGGTGAATGTCAGAGTAGCTACTGACTGGGGTGGAAAGGGATGCAGCCTGCCTGACTTACAGGGAGCTAGCAAGGTCCTTCAGCATGAAATCATTCAATCTACTTGCAGAATTTTGATATCTAAAGCCCGCCCAGTGATGCTAGTAACTTAGAGACATGTGTTGCTTGGCCCAAGCATTTCTGGCAAGCTGTCTGCATCTTCTGAGAGCTAAAAAGTGAAAGCCGGTCTCCCTTAGTGGAGACAGCATTGAGTAAACAGCTGTCAGCCTGTTCTCTAGCCACATCTGCATTCCTGAGAAAGCCAGAGAGAGAAATAAGTGTATACTCATTTGATAATAACCACAATAATGCACTGAGATTACCTGGACTTTCTTTTCTTTTTCTTTTCTTTTTTTTCCTCTTTCTGGCTGGGGGGAGAAGGGGGAGTTTGTTATAAAAAGGTCAAACGCATAACTTTGCAGCTTTCAGCCGTCTCTATTCTTTTCTTTTGCAATTCTTCTCTCTGATTAAACTTCCAGATAAGTCTAGGCACTGTTGCCCAGCCCTTCACATTTAATGATTTTACGCATCACTTGCTCTTGGCACTGCTCACAGGCCTGCCATCTCCACTGCAGCCTGTGATCTTCTCTTCTAAATGTTTGACATCCACCAGCATTTCTCTTTTGCTCCAAGATGCCTTTTTTTCTTGTGAGGTCTGGACAGGGAAAATGATGGTGGACAACCCTGAGACGGATTACTTAATATCCAAGGATTTTCTTTCTCAGCTCTCCTAATGGAAGGAAATTCTTCCTTTCTTATTGACCTTTTGCTTMTAAAAAAAGCAAACAAAAAAACCCCAAACCTACAACTTGGGCAGGGATCTGGATCTAGGACAACAGCTGAATCTGTTTATGAGTAGAAAATAATGAACATGCAGCCTTCCTCAGAGGATACTATATGGGGAGCAAGCTGGTTAGGCCAAAAAGAATTTTTCTTCTCCCCCCCCCCCCCCTCCCGGCCCCCTTGTAAATCGGAATATGCAGTTTCTATCCTGCCATTCAGTGGGGTTTATCAGAGAGATCTGTAGACTCAAGAATGGAGTGAGGAAGGTGAAGAGAGAACAGCTGTTTATCATGTCACCTGAGGAAAATGAACTGATAGCAAGATTTTGGTCTCTCTAAGTGGATGTGGTTTAAAAAAAAAGGAAGAAAAAAACCTTATRCATGTTTACCTTTCTGAACTCATSTCTRTTGAATTCTGTGGGTGTAAAACAAWAAATGTATCAAAGTGTTTAGACAAAATAAGTCAAGGGCCACTTGCAGTTTTTAAATACAGTATAGTAACCCCTGGCTAAGGAAGTTGTTAAGCACAGTTGGTTGACGCCTGTGTGTGCAAAATAATTCAATACTTCRGTTTTCTTTGCTCTTCCTTTAACTTTGTACTGTTGGCTGCTGTGGAAGACAGGGTACTGRACTAAATGAGACTTGGGGTCTGATGCAGTACATCCGTTCCTACAATCTAACCAGAAGAAACTGTATTTCGTGTGTGCCCAGAGACAGAGAAATGAGGGTTTGCTATACAAAATTGCAAKTCCAGTATGAGTGCAGTGGAAATGATGGAATGTTTGCTTACTGAATTTGACCGGTAAGAAATTCAAATGGCAGTTAGCAACAAGGCAGCCTGTAAGAGCAGTAAGTCTAACAGGTGGTATCTTAGATCTTCTGATAATGTTTAAGATGGACCATAGCTCCAGTTGGATGTGCTAAAGTACTAGATACAGTAAAGGATTCAGCAGGTGAAATGCAACAAAGTGGATTATGCCAAATGATGGTTTTTGCATGGTTCTGATGACAAAAACAGCTTTCACCTGGGTACCTGAAATAGGCTTGAAGACTTTAATTGGAGGATCAGATGCTCACAAGACATCTTCATTGTCTCTCATCCACACTAGTTGGATTTTAGGGTTCCAATTAATTTATTCCRTGTGCTCTTGAGTCAGCAATGGGATGGTCATATCTGACTTTTGCACAAAGGGACTATTACCACTAATGCCACAATAACAAAAAAATGTATTCTGGACAGGGAGGAATCCACAATGAGTGCAAGATGCTTTCAAACTCATCCAGTTTCTTGGCTCCATWATCTGTGTGTACACATATATATGAATAGCATAGAAGGAAATGCAGACAGCTATTTGTAAATTATGTGAGGAGTCTTTCAAATCACTGAGGGTCATGATTTAGTCTACCTATCATGCTTTGTGTTTGCCTCCCTTTCTGTTTATGTCACCTGTACTACTCGTGGTGATTCTTAGGTATTTAAGCTAAAAAGAATAYACTGCAGTAATATTGTATTGTTGGAGAAGACTTTATGTGCTGTAGGCCTTCCCATGGCATGTGTTGCTGGCTGCTGCAGGGACAGAATAAGAGTAAATGCTGAGTTACCTTTGGGGAATGTGCTGTTAATGAGTAAAGACAAACAAACTGTTTATTGCCTGGGTAATGAAATGTTGGTTTCTCCATTAAAGAGATTATATTTGAAAACCACTATCACCTTCATTACCTGCATACCAGGACWTGTCTTCGAGGTCCCATTTGGGTCTCCTAACAGCCAGTCATATCATGAACATGTATCTCTCTAGTCTTCACTGTTTTGGGTAGCTGTGGTGTCTTTTACTGCAGCAACAGCAGAATATGAAACTTGGACCATGGCAAATAAAGGAAGAGGAAACTGACCTTGAATTTTTTAAAATAGTGGTTAAAATGTATGGAAATGTGTTTTATGGAAGAAAGGCTAGAGACTATACAGTTGAGGTCTTAAATAGTTGCTATGATGATATGATTTGCATTGAAAGAGATTTCTACCACTTGGAAATAATTAACATTTACTAAATAATATTGGAATTAAGAGTATGACTTTCAGAGGGCACCAGTTCATCAACATTATGCACTCTGTCTTCTCTGTGGAGTTTGTAATAGCAATTACTACAGTAGTTCATTGACCTTTGTAATATAATCTCTTTCTGTCTCTGTGGGGATTACAGCAGCTATGAGTGTAGAAGTATCCCATTCATAGATGCTGTGAACKCTACTGGTTGCTTTCTAGAGTTTACAATAGCAAAGAGCACAGAAATAGCTTCTTTAGGACCACCACCAAGTCATTTTGTCCATGTTTTTTCTGTTTGTTCTGACCTCCGAAATGTGACTTTTGTAAGGGCTGTAAACTCTGAGAGGGCCAGCAGCCTGAGCACCTGATCTCACRCCTTTTGCATGAGTGTTACAAGCCGTAAGGGGAATATCGAGATTCCGCAACATTCCTCCCCTCCTCAACACAAAGGCTGAATGAGGTCTTCAGAATTAAGCTGGATAAGAAAATAGTGAGTGTTAAGATCTTCCTCTCCAGGACTGTCATGAAGTTTCCAGCTCTTRCATGTCAGATTGCAAGCCTGCCTCCCTCACTAGTAACCTTCTATTCAATTTGCATTGTCAGGTTTATGCATACAAGCTATTGCTTAGCAGCACAAAAAGTAAGCCCAGGCATTTAAAGCACACTACATGGAGTCACTTTAACTAAATGAACATTTCAAAGCTTCATTCCATCACTTGTCATTCAAGGTAGTTMAACTTAAGAACTAAGGTTGACTCAGGTTTCATTTGACAAAATWTACATAGCTTGCCTTTTTTGTCTAGAAGGAAGATTTTAATCTAAAAACTTGCTTAATACAGTCTTAACTGTTTTGGTTTTTTTAATTGTAAAAAAACAGGTTTGTTTATTGTGCAAGGACTACTGAGAACCATCTGCTTTGGAGAGGCCAACTTCTACGCCACAGATGGTATTTAAAATGGTTTCAAAGAGTTTCCAAATCTTGCTGTGGCACCTTTCAGAGATACATGTGTAACTTATGCCAAGGCTTGGAGATTCTTTTTTTTTTTTCCTCCCCGAGAGAGAGTCACTTTTTCTTGGAATAGATCCCATCTCCCAGACGTGTATTGAAGGCATATTTAAACATTTAGCTCTGGGCAGTGGATCAGCCTTTTGTAGTTCCCCATTGTGCTAGGATAATGGTCCATGTAGCTAGAATTGTGGAAACTCTACATGCGGATTTTACCCTTGTGATTATAGATCGGATTATCAAGTTCCAAAGGATTAAAGTTATTTTCTTTGGCCCTTTGCCAAGTAAGTTAGTTAGCTGATTTTCTTGAGATCATGGCCTGTCGCAGAACTATACTGCCCAGTATACTGTTAAATTTCCAGTCTGGTAAATGAATCCCTCCATTTTTATTTGCCATTGCATTTTCATGAATGATATGATATATGATCCTTTCTCCCCCCCCACCCCCATCACAGGAAAAAAAAAATAAAAAATAGTTGTTTCCCAGTCACTGGGATCTATATAGCTGTAAAATTTCAAATCAGTTTAGTGTAAACAGGACGTGTACTTTGAACAGATTAGACCTTCTGACAAAAAGAAACATGTTGTGACTTTTTGCAAAATTTACCTGTACACTGTCACGCATCACTGTTCAACAAATAAAGAGCTTTAAACCTTGAACTCAAGTTTAATGTCTCTTACTCCCTGAAGAGCTTTATTCTAATAAATGGTAATTCTAGTATAGTGATGATTCATTGAAAAGTGGGCAAAAGATGGATTTGACATATATGAGAAGGTAAAAACTGTATTGTTTCATGTTGGAACCTTGAGCCTGTCTCTAATCGTTGCAGGTAACATTGGCAAAATTTACTGACCAGTATTCACTAAAATTGGTGTAGTGTTTTCTACAATGGACCCTGTAACATTTGCAGGTAAGATTATTTATTTTTTTAAAAAAAGGTCTGAGAGCAGTTCCTCTGTACTTTGAAGACATTTTCATCTCCTGATAACCTTATCATAAACAATATTATGTAGATGGCAAGCATCTCTTATTTGTTTTCAGTCATCTGACCTCCTATGTACTACTTTGAAGCACAGTAGAAGCTGTGATTAACCAATTTCTAGCCTAGCTAGAAATATCACTCATTAAAAGAAGGCACGTTTCTTCATTCACTGAACTTTGATTTATTTTCATTGACACAGAAGACTAAAACAGTATCATGTTATACTTCTAAGTGTGTACTCTTTAACACCTACTTAAGTGTGTTGCTGCTTAAATAAAGTACAATATGGCTGATAAGAGAACTCTCTATTGTACCTGCTTCGACTGGTCTTAATGATAGTTATACCAAATACCTTGTAAAAAGCAATTTGTAATGCTTTCTACTGGGGTGGCAAACAACCAGGCTAAGAAAAGGCACCTTTTTTTACAGTCCAGGCTGCAGGAAATAAGTCTCCATTGATTTTTTTCCTTTGAAGGTTATGGATACTTGAAGCAATGTGTGAAATTCTTATGCTACTGAAGTGAAAAAATTTTACTAAAGTTGGGGCTAAAATACTGTCTGGCTTTAGCAGAGGTGCAGTGCAACATGATATCTCATACTAAAAACCTAATGCAATCTGACCTTCCTTTTACTGGTTTCGTAAGTCACGTAATACATCTTTTGTAAATGGAGAAACTTAAGTCCTAAAATTCAGTTTCTCGCTCAAATTCTCAGTGCAAATAAATTTTTAGTTAATCTTTCATTTATGAGAGAAGGTGTAAAACCTGACTTTGTGTTTTTTTGTTGAAACAAACCAAAAAGAATGTAAGTATGGCTGCAATAGCTTTTTTAATTTAAGCTCATGTGAATAATTGTGGGAAGTATTTTGAGTTATTTACCTGGCTGTAGCTCAAAGATGTATTTCTGGATTTCTACCTTTGCACATACAAAATAAGAGAAGATTAGGCACTCTTTCCAATTGAGTAACTCTTGTTGCAGCAGATAAAGTATTGTGTGGCTGAAAACCTTTATTGCCCTTGGGCTGAATTACTCTGTACCCCTTTTGAATAAATGCCATATTTAACAAATGCCATAGTAGTTTTAGTGAAGAAAGACAAACGTATCCTTGGAACCTTAATGAATCTTTCGAGCATTGGCAGGTTTGGTTCACCATTTGAAGTCTGTAAGAGGGCTTCAGACCAATTCTGCCGTCGCTTGACTTAGTGGCTTCACCCCAGACTCTTGGCTGCCACGGGTGTAAGCAGAGAATCAAATTTGGTTTTCACATTGCAGTTATCTGGGTGGTCATTCTTTAACAGAGCAAAGTCCATATAATATTTAATTCAGATTAAATTCCCTACTGGCAGTGTCCATCAGCTGACTTTTGCCTCTTTGCTGAAGCAAGGCTAGTGCTATCAGATCCAGAATGCTTGACGAGTGGTGAGTTAAAAGAATGGATTGCCACATACCGATGCGAGGTCTTGGTGAGCAGGACTGTAACATGAGGTTAGAGACCACTGAAGATTCCTGCTGAGGAGAAGCTATAACTGGAGAAGTGAAGAACAAATTAGACTTAAATGATTTGGCTATCTAAACAGGTTCTCTTCCCTAGGATGGATGTTCTTACAGGTACTGTATTGCATATTTACATAAGTAACCTGTGCCTTTTCCAAGTTTACTTCTATGCGTGAGATGTTTCAAATGAGCATTTCTTGCTACTTTTTTAGCTTCTTCATGATCAACACAGAGTAGATCCTTATACTTTAGTAATAGTATTTCATAAGAAACTTGAAAAGCCGATCTTTCCTCCACTAAAAATAAATCTGTCCAAACAATATCAGAGCTGATTATTTCACTTGCTGTGGTGCACAGTTGTGTGACATTTACTATTTGAGTTACTTTGCATCCTGACTCATGCAAAGATGGCCCAGAATGAAATGAACAGAGAAGCTCTTCTCTTTTTTCTTCCTTATTGTTCCCCACTGAATGAAGCTCTAGCAAGAAATAAGGCTTTTTCCCAGAGGTGGTAAGAATGGTGATTTTTCAATGTGCTCTGCAATGTAGAAGAAATTATACAGGAAAATAGAGGCTTTTGTCTTTAGTAGATCATGTGAAAATATTTAACGGAGATGATAATGTTACCCAGGGGAAGCTGACAACAACTTGAACATGAAATGCAGCAACTGGGAGATCCCAGACTGTCACATTAAGCTGACAACATGAAAGCTTCAGCCACGCTGCTTGAGAGAACTAGACTTTGAATTGAACTCGATCATCAGAAGGCTCCCTCTGACCTTGGCTGTTTCTAACCAGACTGAACTGCTTGCTGACACTGGTAATTTAATTGCCAGTGGCAAATGAGCATGCCTCTTCAAATAGCCCTGTGTGTGTATCTTAATATCAAAGCAAGATTTGCAGAGAGGGATTATCGGCTATTAGTTGGAGTAATAGAGTTAATTATGCGTACTTGGATCCTTGTAGCCACAGCGACTGGGTCAGCAAGTCTAGTAAAAGATGCTACTTCTCTCCAGAAGCTCTTCCTCTCTGGGTTGGCCAACCACTTCAGTTTGCCCGTCCTACCTGCTCCTTGGTTCTGCAGGACTGGGAGAAGTAGATGGTGGCTAGCGCAGCAGCAGTGACTACTTGCTGGGGGTGAAAGCAGGTTTTCTGAAGCAACAGCAGCAGCACAGTTCTCAGCTCCAGATAACACACACAGGTTGAGCTAGTCCATTACAGTTCGTGTAATTCTTGAATGTGGGATTCTGTGGCTGAGCATAATCCCTCTTTACTCTTAGCTGAGGGACACGTTRTTTCTGCTTTTTATTGGTTTTGTCAGGAGAGCTAATGCTTAATGGATTGTCAATTCAGATTAGGAAACTTTTGACTATATGTCTTTGTGGCTAGATGCTGGATTATTATATCAACCCATTTTTCTTGTGATAACCTCATAATTAGCACTAAAAACTTGAGTTGCGCAGATAGTTTTGAGTAATCAAATCAATTGCTTTCTTCTGTGAAGAGTRAGCTTTATTTTCTTCTGACACTAACAAATGTAAAAATGGTCCGAGGCTTAAGCTTCAGAATTTGCTTAGTGTTATTTGTTTCCATAAATTTATAGAATATGGCAGACCCTGCAATGGCTTGAAATAAAAAAAAACTCCCCACCTTAATTTGATTGTCTTTGTCCTAAAAATCACTTTTTGGAGCCAATTCAGCTTTCAAGCTCTGTAAATCTTACAGCACGTAAATCAGATCATATATAAAATTCAGGTAGCACTTAAAACTTTGGCATGGGTTTGGATCTCGAGCCTCCTGAAGGTTGGGATTAACTAAACCTGAGGGCTGGATTAGGACTCTCTCTGCTTTTTCACACATGTGCATTGTAAGGACAAATTTATGATGTAAGTTTAATCAAAGGGGATTGAACCCAGTACTTGAGGAAAAAGACTTCACCACCCAACATTTGTTAAAAATGTATTTTCATAGATAGCCCTTTGCCTTTAGCAAATTCCATCCAACAACTGCTATTCCTCTCTCACTACTGCTACAGCAGCCTGGAGAGACACTGCTGCCTCCACGGCCTTTCCCAGTACACACACTGCAAACAGCAAGTGGAAATCAGCATCACAAAAACATGTTCCTTGTCCACTAGCTAAAATCACGTGAACAATGTTGTGCGATGTTTTTAACTCAAGTATGGCCAAAAGTGAGAGACGGGGGGACTTTTCATGGTCACTTTGTCATTGAAAAGGGAAAATAATTATCGGAAAAATAATATTTTCACTGACAGTACAGGGTAATTAGTTTCCCAGGGAGAAGATGTCGGTAGCAAGGGGCTTTGCACAGGGAGCCTTTGTCATTTTATGGGTGCTCATCTATCAACTGTCAGGTTGTTTCAAAAGAACTCTGGTCATAATGTTTTCCCTCTGCACCTTTCCCATCATGGTGGCCCAAATTTGCCTGAATAACCATTAGTCTTCCTGTTTGCCTAGTCTGGGCATTTACAATGAGTCAGGAGGTAGCAGTGTTGCTGTGGCTGCRCAGCGTGGGGGTTTTGTCAGGCAGAGCATCTAGCGTGTTATCACGGCTTTGATGCAGAGGATGGACTGGCTGGACACACTCTTTACTTTTTCAAGGTAGGCTTAGCAAACTGAGTGGGACTTCCCTAGGTGGAAAAAGTAGGGGAGGGGCCTGAACTTGGTTCTTGTGTGGGAGAACGTCCTCCTCAGTTTGAGTATATTGATTGAAGATGTACCACATTTTTATTAGTCTTTCCTAAGAMACAATTATTCTTTAGCTGTGACGTTGGAATTAATGCAAAGAAACATTAAATTTGCAGATTTGGGTGCCTCAAAGGATGCAGGTGCCTTGACACTGACAGATGTAAAAATGTTCGTTTCTTCTCGTAGAGGTGGCCTCACCTACAAAGTGATAGAGAAAGGGATTTTGGCTAAAACCTGAGGAAGTTTGATGTCATGGAAGCAACAGCTGAAGGTTTGCCATACCTCCCCTSCTTTGCCTTCCACTGTAAGCTCTTGCCTGGCAGAGTGTGGCTCACCTGCACTGCTGGTCCTAAGGCAGCTGCTGAGTGCAGGCAGCTGKCACCGTGCAGAGAAGGGGGAATTTTTCAGCTGAATATTTACCCATTTTCAGGATTGTACCGTGGCTGCTTGCTGGAGCCCCCTTTCGGGGCGAGACTGGTTTTGTTTGGTTTTAGAACAAAATAGTTTTACCGTCTTTCTGCTTTTTCATGTGTAGTCTCATTTTAAAGGTAGTAGCCGAGGCAAGAGCTGCACTAGAAATAACTGGGTTGTACTGAACACCAGATGCATGCCCCTGTCATGAGGAGCCTTTTGAACCTCACCTTTTCCGGAAAAAAGCAGGAAGGTGATTGGAGATGAGTGTTAGAAAAATGTCAGCAAATGAGCACACCAGGAGAAGCATGCATGCCTGCACAGAGAGCGTAGGCATGAGTGCAGTGCAAGTATCTGARTAAGTCCTTGGAAGGCTTACATACTCCTTCCTCATCTAGCCTGGGAAACATTTCTTCGCACCACTTTACTTTGGAGAGATTTGAACTAGTCCTTGATCCCCGTTGTACCTGAAATGCCCCAACCTCCCTTTTGCTTATCATTTTTTCCCGATTTCTGGTGCATCAAAAAAAATGTAACTCTGCAGAGGGTAGGCTGCTATTTTCAGGACAGTAGGCAGTGTTTTGCAAAGAAACTAACTTGCTTTCAGGCACGTGTATAAATACACCCGTTGATGGTCAAGGAAATGTTCATGAGCATTTGATATTTAATAAGGACAAACTTCTTGTCCTTAATTTTAAGGACATAGTGCGTATTGTCAAGGCAAGGTTTAGCACACACCCCCTTCCTTCCTTTCTCTTTTTGGGACAACTCACTTGAGTTCATGGTATATTGATAAGGAACCCACAGTCTGGACTTGAAGTATTTCTATGAGAATTCACTAACAATTGCAACAAAAAGGGTGAAAATGTGACTTGAAAATCCAGGGGGGGGGGCCTAAACCAAAGTTATTTGTCCTAAATAGCAGTAATATTACTGGCTTTCTTTAGCAAGGCAAGTAGTTTTATAGTTTGGATTGCTTGTGTATGCAGCCTCTAATATTTTTTCAGTTCACTAAATGAATTGGCTGTACAGAGATCCCAAAATGACAAACATGAATTTCTAAGGCTTTTACTGGGTGTGACTAAATAAATGTAAAAAATGAAGGCCAGAGACCTCTAGCTCTTTTCAATTTCTACTTGTGTTGCTCAGTGACGCTTAAGAGTAGTTGCAAATGCTCTCTTGATGGAGTCAGATTGCTTCTTTATTAATTCCATTTATAAATACACACTGGGTGTCCAGTGGAGCACTTAAAACCCTGATAATCAAAAGCTTATTGTGTGTTTGAGAAGCTTGAAAGGGAAACTGAAGTAAATACCAAGGGAGAATAGAATAAAGCTGGAGTTTTTCTTTCTAAGCCAGCCGCAGGTCGCCTAAAGTATAATGTTATGCACAAGTTTTACCATCGAGGCTGTGATGGGGGGTGTGAATATGTGTGCAATTGCAGTAGTAAAATCAGCGTGACGTGCATAATTAATCCAGCACTCTGCAGATGGCAGAATCCCRGTGCAGCATTAACAGCTATCTGATGACC
The DNA here is from genome assembly GCA_030449065.1 of Oceanodroma leucorhoa. NCBI lineage: Eukaryota > Metazoa > Chordata > Aves > Procellariiformes > Oceanodroma > Oceanodroma leucorhoa. The sequence goes on from JASVER010000030.1 coordinate 338,239, forward strand.
TCTGTGTCTGTGACATAGAAGACTTGTACCTTTATTTCAGCTCTGTATTTAGTTCCGTCCCACTCAAATAGCACAAGGCAAAATTCATGTGAAAGCARTAAAAATAGAGGCTATTTCTTTCTTCAGCTGTGTCTTTCTCTAAAGCAAGAACATTGACTTTGGAAAACATTTTCTAGGGGGAAATTAGTTACYAGTATGGTGCATTAGTAAGGTTCTCTTATCAGTTAGTGAGTGCGTATGAAGAATGGAAAGGTGGTGTTTGCACTCCGGTGAAGTTGGGTTGCTTGAATTAATCTGGTTATGTCTACACAAGCTGCACTCCTTTTTTCTGSTATAGGGCAGAGTTACAGGGCGATAGAGAGCAGAGGCTGTTTCTTCCAGAGCTGCTAATTGACTAGATTCTCCRTACCTTCTGTAAAGCATCTTCAGTTCTCATCAGCTGAGGCCTTGCACAAGCTTTCAGCCTACAGCTTTGAAAYAGCAATTTTGCTTAACTGTATATGGACTTTCACCTAGGTGAGGGGTGTGCCTTGAGGCTCAGGACCTGTGCAATGCTTTGATCTCTTTTTTGGGTCTTCTTTTAAATCTTACACCTGGCAAGCAGTAAGAAACTAGTTCTGAGATTGTAGGCATGATTGTACACCATAGTCCGTGCATCTGTGGTGTAGATGGGTGCATCCTGTGAAGAAAATGATCTGATTTTTCAGCACCTCCTGTTATTTTATGGAACCGTTTCCATGACGGCATGGCAGCAGAGGATCTCACATGAGGAGCCATGAGAAGTACTGAGAACTGGAAATAAATACTTTCTGAGATAAACAATAACATTGATCTTGGCCGAGCATAACACAGAATTTCTCGCAAGACCCCCCTGTCAGGTCCTTTGAAACCTCGAGGCCTAAGCAGGTCCCTTTCTGGGCAGAATGGCCTAGTCGCTTTTCTTTGGAGAAATACAAAACTATAGTTGACTTTTTTTTTTATCCTCTACCGATAACTGTGAATGATAGTAATGCGAGTGCTTTCTATTCTACTCTCTTCATTAAAACCACAAAGAAATAGAAAGAACTGAAATTCCCAGGCCACTGGAGTAATAATAATGAGGCTGACTTTTCAGAAGGATTGCATGTAGGTATAAAGCAAGGAGGATGCCACTCCTAGCGTAACCATAGTAGACAGATTGAGAAAATCTAAAATGATTTGGAAACAGGAAAAACAATACACCACCACCACAACAGAGGCAAACCAAGTTATATATGAGGGAGGAGATGGTAGGGTAGCAAAATCAGTGGTTTAAGCACAAAATCTTATTGCACATAATGTAGGACTGTGTTAAAAGATAGATTTTCTTAGCCTATTCTGCAGTTCACTTTTGCAACAGTGAAGGACATTTTCACTTTTGTAGCTCGTCAAAGGTATGTGATCTCACTCTGTCTACTGCATAGAGATATGGCTCTCAAACTRCTCCTGGTCAAGAGGAGGAAAAGTGGGCGTAACAGCTGTCCCCACTTGTGCAAAATGGTGTTTCCATCACAGTTTTCACTGTAATGTAGTGTTGGAATCATCTTTATGTTTCTGAGTATTGCATGGCCTGTTTTCCATGTCTTCTCCCAGGCAAATATCCCCCCCCAAACAGAAGAGTAGGGCGCTTAGACTGCTGGTGGCTGGCAGAAAGGACCCAGAGGCAACTAGCAGGATGGAAACAAAGCTTGTCTTCTGATGCTGATCTTGGAGGCGTCAACAAAATACAAGGTAAATGAAACCAATTGGAGGAACAGAGGAGGAACCAGCATGGAGGACCAGACCTAGCAAAAAAGAGAACTAAAGAGTTGGTTTCTGCCTGATGCTTTCTCCACCAAGATGAATGCAAACCGCTACAGCCCTRCATTGATGTGGGGCTCTGGTGTAACCCTCGGTCTTGACAAGGGTTGCCTGGACTATGGAGCACTAAGCACATCTGGAACCACCATTCATTACAGCACCAATGGGAGGTGATAGGGGCCCATGGCTGTTGCACCGAAGCAGGAAGACATGCACAGGGATGTGTGCTGACAAACAGGTAGCTTTTACTACATGCTTCCTTTCTGCTACTAATCTTTTGTATGTGTTGAGGGTTGGTTTTTTAAATGTTGGTTAGTTTTAAAACAATCTTCTATATTCTCCAGCATCTTGCAGACACAAGTGTGTAGGAGCTGAGCTGTTTGTCAGGCTGGGATTCCTGTTTGCATGGCAGAACTTTTTCATGRCATATGAGTTTTTAAATAAAAAACAGGGAGAGGCAGCAAATCGCTTGGGTTCAGACAATGGAAGGGRRAAAAAAAAAAATCCCACCTAAACAATAGATATTTAAGTAGAAAGTGTTCCAGCTCCTTCTGACAAAGAGCCTCCAGAGGATTACAATGCAGTCAATGTTGCTTTAATTAAATTTAATGCTGTGTGAAATGCACTCTGAGAAACTTTGATGAATGACTGGGGCAATTCATGTGGCTCACTAAAGGGCATCCAGCCCTTGCAGGGGTGTCAAGCCACGATGAATTGGTTAGTACAGGCATGTTTATAGACTGCCTAAGGAACCTTGTATCTGTGTGGTAATGTCAGAGATAATGTTATGATTCTCTGGACCTTGGGGGGCTTTGGTGACATGGTTAATGAGATAGCCCAGGGAGTGTCCCAGTAGGTTACTTGCAGACCTCCCACATCAAAAGGAGCAGCTTTGCCCCTTCAGAGCCTGCCGTCCTCTAGATCTCTCAGCTGGCCCTCGCTTTCCATAGGGCCACTTTTTTTCTTCCTACCTCCTCCCCCTTCTTTTTTGGTTCTTAGTCAACATTAACTTTGGCTGCTGAAATTCAAAACTTGTTAGTTTTTAATTTGGTTTCTCTTTGACCTGCCTACACAATGGCTTTCGAAGATTTTATAGGAACAGCAACCACCACGGTTACCCTCCTCCCAAAGCCTCAAAATGACAACAACAAAGCTTAAGCCGAGGAGGAAAAATGAGAGGGGAAAAAACTTAACTCTCTCTCTCTCTCTSTTCCCTCTCTCCCCATCACAAAAAAGAGGAATGTTTCTCTCATGCAGAGTTTGGTTACAAAGCAATGGGCTATGATAGTACAACTGGGTCTTTTATCTGCTGCACCCGAAGAAGTGAAGGAAAAAAAMCCCCAAAAAACAGTGGATCAATTGATAAATGAAAGTCTGTTATTCAAGTTTGATTTAAAGGGTTGATTATGTGCCTGTGGAAAAGGTTGTTTAACAATTTCTCTTTGTAGGGGGAAAAACTCACTGTACGTTTGGTTTAAAGTGAGGTTAGATGGCAAGTAAACATTCTTATAATAATACAGCGATCTTTGCAAAATTCCTGGGTCAGGAAGTAGATGTTCAGTATATTACATCATTGGAGGAGGCATACATCAAAGTTAATACAAGACTACCTCAAATGATCCTTCTAAAATATAAAAACCCTAAAGTTTTCATTGTACTTCTGAAATTCTATAGGAAAGAAAAGGGGGAGGGCTGATTGTGGATCACAGATTTGATAAACTTCACATCTCACAGATCTGATGACATTTGCAAGTGTTCTCCTTTGGATGACTCTGTATGATTCAGGCTTGTGATCTTGGGCAGAGAAAGAAATACGAGAAACCAAGATGGGATCTTCTGAAATGGCATAAGCAGCATGCTAACTGGTCTTGCCTGTGAATGTTCTGAACCCCATCGTCCCTGAAAGGGTCTGAATCTGGTAGTTTAAGRTGTGTCATGAATTTTGAGCATTCATCTCATTCTGTTCTACTATGTCAGAATTTAAGTATCTGTTCATTGCAAACAATACTGAAGAAATGGTAAACATAAGTATAATATACATATACATACACTTATGTTGAKTTAAATATTCTTGGTCCCACTACTGTTTTTTTTCAAATCCCTTTRTAAAGCATATCTACCCCTCAAAGTTTAAAAAGAACTCAAACAACAAAAAATAGAATAAAAATCTTCTACAAAGCTACATCTGTCAAAGTGCACAGGACCAAGGTTGTGTAATTAGAATGAAGATTTTTTTTTTTTTTTGTGATTGTTGGAAAGAGCTGACGTGGCCTTGAAAGGGCTGTATCAGTTCTTCTCTTGTTGCAGCACTGGGAGATGCTGCTCAGCCTTGCCTGGCTAGCTGGAACGGCCTGCCTGGCCCTGCTGCTCCAAGGGAAGGCAGAAAGCGGGCAGAGCCAGGCCAGCCCCTCCCTTCTCTCTATCTCTCTGTTATCTGAATCAACTATCCAGGTAGAAGCACTTAAATGGCATTTATTTAATAAGTTACTTGCTGCTGGCCAATATTGCTATAATGAAGTTGTAACTAGATCAGGAAGGAAGCAAATGCCAGGTTTGGTTTAGTAACTTGTCTTGCAGGGAAGAGGGGAAAAAGGCAGAATAAGCTGAGTGGTTTCCAAGACCCTAATCTATTTTTAAATAGGTCTCTCTGAAACTGTAGCAGCAACAACAATCTTTGCTGTAGTTAATGGGCTGTCAGTGTATCCTTTATTTGAATGACTGTTTTCTGAATCGGAAGTTAAAGACATCGTGTCATTGTCACTGGGTCAATGGCAGTAAGTCTAGCAAAGGACCTTGAAGCCACTGTACGCAGCAGCCTCTGATGGCTTCGAAGTAACAGCAAGGTCAGGGAAAAGGCAAACACAGCTAGGAGCGTCCCAGTCTCACCGGTGTGGCCGCGCAGGGTGTTTACGGCAGCCAAGTCTTGAGCATAAATCCCTTCACCTCCCCAGTGCATCACGCACAACCCTAGAGCAGGTTTTTTATTGCTTATTGCCTTTAAAGGGTAGAATGGTGCAACAACTCATAAATCAATCCAGTTGGAGGAGAGAGTTGTTACAGAAGTGTGGCTTGAAGAGCCAGGGCTATATGTGATCTTGGCGGTGGACTGGTGTGAAATTCTGRGTGCTGCCACCAGTATGTGATGTGGTCAGCAGAGGGCTCGGGGGGAAGTCCAGGTGGAGGAAGGCTTCCTCCTGGGGCAGTCAGGGCCCAGAGCTCTCATTTACTCCTGTGGATGTTCCACGTCTTGAGATCCAGCAGCCTTTGGTGGTTGGAGGAGAACAGGATGGCTTTTCTCTCCTTGACAACACTGAACAGTGAAAGTGGATTGAAATGGGGAGGTGCTACGACATTACAGGAAAGCTGCTGKGCTGGGCTACCCAGCTGATTGAGAGCTTGGAATCCACTCGCCCTCTCAATATATCATGTCTTTTTCCAGTGATCTTTACAAAGACATGAAGGTCTCCCTCTTGGGCTGTTGAGGCCTGGGGGGAGTTAACTGGATGAAATGAGATTTGACTGGGTGGTGCTCAGATGGTAAGCATATGTGTGGCAGTGGAGATAGGCAGTTAGAATTGGAAATTAAAGARTGCAGAGGGGGAAACACATGGTAGATGCAATGTACTGTTTAAGTAGTGCTAAAGGAGCACAATGTCTATTTTTCTAGAGGCAATATTACCTCAAATGGGGGAGCTGACCCATTCCTGCTGGGCCTGCGGGTCATCCCCTACCAAGAGACAGTTTAACTTCACTRTGTGTGTTGCAGTAGTTGGGTCCGRCAAGGTGGGCTGGAGCTAAAGTTCCCCATCTTTCAGTTGAGCCCTCCTTGCTTTGGCATGTTATAATCAGACATTTAACATGATTTTAACATAGGGTTTTTTTGTATTCRGTCTCTTTGCATGGTTTAAAATTCATTTCCAGGCTGTGATCTAATGGCAGTAATTACCTCAGAAGTGCATACAGTACAGGGTATGTTTATTTTTGTTTCAGCCAAGGCAAATGATTACAGGTCTTGGCTTCACTTCAGGGCTCAGCTCTGTTGGGAGAGCCAAAAACAACATCTACCTTTGCAATCTGGCAAGCAGGTCCTAAATACCTTACGCGAATGTTTGATTTAATGATATGAAGGGTAGCGAGAGCAGGAGAGCAAAACTCTTTGAGTCTTGATGTTGCAGTGGATCGCTGGAGTGCAAATTACTCACTAACTCTACGTTGTGGAGTGACCYAGCTTTGTCATATGATGACTACCACTCCCTGTTATCAAATGGTAATTTGTTCACTAATTCTCTTGAGTTTCTGTAGTGCCTTGTGAGCAATTTGGCTAACATTGGCAACAGCATGAAAGGCATGAGTAGCAAAATACCTGTAAGATTTGTCTGCATGTAGGTTTCAGTAGCTATGGGAATAATTCAGTCTGTTACATGCAAAAATGAGTTTGCATAATTGCATGCTTGGAGCTCAAGTCACGTGTGCAAGCATAGCTGTTCCCCCTTGAAGTATTTCCTGGCAGAAGCATCTGATGAGAGAGCGATGAATGAACAGGGAGAGAATAATCTACTTCATTCCTGCTGAACAGCGCATGGTRATAAAGCCCACCCTGCGTACTCTGTCCGTATAGGGTTAACTGCRAAGTTTATACTTTGGTGCTTCTGCCAAGGTGCAGAGGATTTAATTTAATTCTTCTACTTAAAGAATTGCAACATAAAAATCAAGACCTTAACTATGTCTCTAAAAAGCAGAGGGGAAGTTTTCATCATTCCCTCAGATGAATTTCTTTGTGATGTGCACCGAAATGCAGCTGGATATTTTGGGTCAGCAGTTGGCTGCACATGGAAAACTCAYGAAAGAACTTTGTGGATCCTAGCTGTACCTATAGAACGGAAATGTACCCTTTGAATATCTGACAGCTTTGGGCGATTTCTCTGGAAGCGCAACTAATGTGATGTCCTGATTTCACACATCCTTTCTTACTTTGTAACTCTTGGGAAGAACAACRAGTTATAGAAGAAAGCGGAGAATACCCTACCTAATAGGTACCTGAACAGAGGAGTGAGATGATGATAATTATACCTTGGAGCTGCTACAAGTTTCTGGAGGAACCAGTACTCAGCACATCTCAAGTTCATGAAAGGAAGATTTAGCCTACCTTAAACATGTTTTTCGTGATAGCCATGACTTTTAAGCTTTGACAGTTTGTCTGGGTTCAAGAGACCTACAAATGCTCAAAACCACTGAAAAGAGAGACTTGTACTTTAAAATGTTGACTCTTGCTTTCTAGGAAGAAGAGGCATGCTGTCCTGGCTATTCCATTTTTAAACTGCTTAAGCTTTATCAGCTTAAGTAGAGTTGCTCTGAGTTTATACTGGAAAAGAGAAGATCAACCTCTGCTCCCCTTGAATAGAAAATGCTATTTTAATGTTTTTGTATTTTCTGGCTTTCTCACTTGACTTCACAATCTAATTTCTCTGCTACCAGAGATCCTCTCAGTCACATCTATGTTAAAAATTTAAAAGCAATATATATTCAAATGTAAAACAATATGGATGAGTGTGTGCTCACATGCAAAAGTACGTTTGGGGGTGCGTACACGTATATGTACAGTTTTAGTAAGTGAGAGAGATGAGATGATACGGTGGTGATGAGTGAGATCGTGAATTATATTTTCAAGAATTTTGAATTGTTTCAGGAATGGTGAAACTGTAAGGAGCGATGTTAGAACATACAGAACTACTGAAATTATGCCAAGAGCATAATTTCCTTTTGAAACGGACTGTGTATAGTCCTTTGCCAGGGGTCTCCTGCTCTTCACTGTTCATCATTTCAGATGAAAGTGAGTGGCTAATAATGCCTGTGTAATAACTGTTTATTTTGACCTTTGGAAAAGACTGATGTGCTAAAGGATAGCATCTAACCTATAGAGAAAAAAAACCACCCATCTTTAGTAAGCGTGAAACGAAGCTTCTGCAAAGTTGGGATTCTAATTTCCTTTGGAGTAAGTGTTTATAGAAAAGGAAAAATCCAAACCCAACTGGTTCTCTTCCCGGATCTTGAGGTAATCTGTATTTCTGTGGAGATATTCATATTGCTTCCACTTCGTTGATTAACTTAACATTTCCTATGAACTTAAAAGAAGAAATAATCCTATCTGCCTTCCTTTTTATCTTCTCCTACRCAGCTGCAGTAGTAGATGAACTCATTTACTGACATCTTTGTATATRTATATAATTTATTGAAGCTTGTCAAAATTCTGGAAGAGCTTTGCATTTATTATGGAAAACAGTGCAGACTAGCATTATTTTAAAGGGGACGGAGAAGGATAAATTGTTTTATTTAGATYCTTTTTCTGAGAGGATTTCTCTGATCCTATCCCAAATGTTGACAGAGCTCACTTCATTTGTCAGCAGCATGATGAYTGCAGTAGGATGTGGCTGTGAAACACCGCTCAGTGAGGCAGGACCACTTGCATGATGACTGCAGAGTAGGAAGATGGACATTAAAACTGGACTCTGTATGGGGTTGGGAAGCCAGTGCAAAGAGCAGGGCTCCCAGTTGTTGTATTCGTAACAAGYTGAATTATTGTTGCTTTAAATTCTCTGGGTCGCAGTCTTTCCAGATTGTGTTGCTGGAATCTTAGATATAATTAATTTCAAATAGTGCTGGCTGTGGTTATATTAATGCTGGATGCTTGTGGGAAATGGTCAAAAACAAACACCTACAAGTACCCAACTGAAATCCCTCTTTGATTTGAACAGCAACAGAGAGGTTAAAAAATGGACCTTTTCATGCTTTCATGAGATCAGAAGTAATACCTTTAAAATTGTAGCGTATAAAGTCTGTTAAACCATGTGCACTGCTTGTAAAACCATGGACTATTTTGTAGGCTTGTGAAACCGAGGAGCAGTGGAAGATCTGAGAGCTTTTGAAAGAGGGAGCCCTGTGGGACCTAGCTGGAGCTTCGTGTCTTCCATTTCACCTCAGAGGCACTGCTCCGTAAGGTTCACAAACCTTGCATGTGTTTCTCCCAAATGTTTTGAAACCACAGAACATGAGAAGCTGTGGCACTCTTCTAGAAAGAAATTGCTGTATTTGCTTCACTGTTGTTAACTGCTGCAGTATGTGGCAGCTAGTATAAAAACAAAAGTAAAACAAAATGTTAATGGATCTGTAAAGGTGTCTCAAAATTTCTCCAACTCTGATAAAAACAAAAATCTAAAAGCTTGCACAAACATATATATGTAGCTATACTGTCATTTCCTTCAGATTCTAAGATATTAAGGAACTGGGTTACTCAACACTGAAGGAAAACACAACAGAAATGGCCAAAAAAAGCACTCCTATTCCCATAAATGTTACAGAAGTAGAGCAAAACTCTGAATGACTTCAGACATTAAAGAGATTGAGGCGAAGGATCTTTTGTATCTAYCTATACTATCTTATACATAGGTTTATCTATAACATACTTAGATATACTTATCTATAGTATTTTATAATAGCTGTTAAGCAAAAAAAAAAAGCAAGTCTTTGAAACACAATTTTCTTCAGCAAAATCTTTAATTGAAAATATAAGCTTTTGAAAAAGGAAATCACTCTGTTGCAGTGATCCTCAGGCTTATTCTATTACTGCTTTTAGTAGAAGTAGTTAAAAAAATTACTATTGGCCTACCTATGAAAAAGTTACTCCTTTCAAGGCTCAAAAACTGTACTTTACAAAATGTACAACTTTGCAAAGCTTACTGTTAGTCAGAATTTTTTCAGGCATCCTGAGAATGTTACTGCTTGGTCTTAAAATGAATATATATAGAGAGGAGATTGCAAGGTGCTTTTCCTTGGGAAAAATAGAACGCCACMGCCTGAGGGAGGTTAGCACTGATGGGGGAGCAGTAACTTTTCTTAGATGTGAGGTTTTGTTGTTTTTATTTGAACTAGTGCATTTGGAGGAACAGGCGAGCTTTTGAAGACTCACATGCTCCTTCAGCATGAAATCGAAGCAGCAAACTTCACTTGGGAGAAGAATAGTTGCTCACAACTTAATTATGTTAATCAATGAGATGATTTAGAGTTAGGAGGGATGTGTGCAGAAAGGGTCAGAATCTGGGAAGAGCTCAAGGCCAGTTTAATGTGCTCATTTCCCCAACTCTCGCTTCCCAATAGCTTCCACAGAGATCATTAAAGTCGGCAAGTGCTGAGATCTTCAAAACATTATGGACATCTGTAAACTTCTTTATCTAGAAAAAAATTACATGTTTTTTCTTTACATCTACCAGTAGCTGAGCCAAGGTTGTTTCAAGCGAGGAAGACTTGTAATATCAAAGATTTACTTAATTTTCATTGCTGCACATAAAACATCTGACAGTATTTGCCAAGAAAACCAAAATGCCTCTCTTTGTTTGTACAAGCCAAAGGAAAAGTACAGTGTATCCGTCTGCAAACGAACATCAAAGTACTTYTGCAAAATCGGAGATGGTGACATCTATTTGGAGAAACAGTATGAGAGCCGCCTGTTACAGCGTCATGGGGGTCTCTGCACTTACCAAGCATAATCCTGATTGGAGCCACATCTTTTCTTTATTCTCTTTATTATCACTTCGTGGTTAACATTTGTTGATGAGTAGGATTAACAGCACATTTTCAGTGACATTTAGCTCTTTTAACAAGCAATCTCCAGTCAAAGGTGGCTGGCCTGAAAAAAAAAGAGAAAAGTCATTAAGCAAACAAATCTTTGCCAAGAGTTGATGCTAAACATGCCATCACCCTGTGTGAGTTATTTACTGTATATGAAATTTATTCCACAAGACTGTGACCTTGATGTTGATTAACCAGAAATCCCTTCTTCTCTTGTCATTATTAACAGCTTTAGGTGCCTCAAGTGGCCCCTCTCTCTTTCTTTTTCGTGTTTTTTTTTTTAAGCATCCATTAAGGAAGATTTTCTCAATTTATCATTTCTTTCATAGTGCTGCTCCTTGGCATAACCTCTCGAGGCACCACCGCTCGTTTCCGTGAGGCTGCCAGGACAGCGGCGGGCTGGTGCTGCAGTCGGTCTGCCCCTCTCTGCTCCGTGCGCCCGCCATGGYGTGAACGTAAAGAAAGGCAAACAGGCCTCGTTTGAGGAATCAGGGTATTCCTTTAGCGTGGCGATGCATCTCAATAGGCTTATAGATGCCTCCGAATCCTAGGGGTCCCAGGGGAGACTTTTATTGTTCCAGACAATTCAGTCCATTATCCAAAAAAGCTTGGAAAGGGAAATGGGATTTCTCCCTCTGTGCATTCCTATTTCCCAGGCCTGTCAGTCATGGTAAGGCCACTTTGTGGCTCTCTGGGCAGGCACAGGGCAGAGATACTGACTGTATACAGGACAGAGTTTCTGCACGAGTTCTTGGGAGGTGGAGAGGGAGCATATTATGGGTGTTCTTTACTTGCTCAAGGCTCAGAAGGGCCTCTCTGTAGACGTAGGAGATGGAGCATCAGTAGGATTGCCCTTAGGTCACTCGGCTTTGAGTAGACCCCAAATATGGAAGATGGTTTAAATCCACCTCCAGCTCAATATAAACACAGGATCAGAGCAAGAACTGAACCTTTTTGGTGCCTGCTGCTAAGCATGAAACCGTTTACGGAACAGAAACACTGCAAGTATTCACTTATGCTGGCAATTTCTGGAAGGGGGGGAAAAATCAAGGGACGAGAACTACACCAAAAAAAATGCTGGATGTGTGGTTTTGGATTCTTTTTGGGTGAGGTCACACTGTGATAAATGGAATAGACTGGSAGAATTGAAAACTGAACTTGCTGTAAAGCCTGATTAGAGTGGATTGCATTACAGAGTGTAGCTGGCACCTCTTGCTATGAAGAAAATCTGGCTGCCATAGACTTTGTGGCCATTGGCATAGATTCATTCAGTGCTTTGTGATTTTGCTGTTTAACACTCACCTTTGGCAGCCTCTTGGCACACTCTCTTGTGGTGGAATATGAAGTTTATCACTGCAGCTGTATGAGATTGTAGCTGATCTGAAAGCTTTAGGATCAATTATTGACAGTCCACATCTCSCTTTCTTTTCTACTGGCTATACCAGACGAGCACATCATTCGTGTTTTGCTGTTCCCTCCGTAACTTATAAGCAACCTTGCAAAACCAAACATGCAAAAAGGCGCAGCGTCATTAAGATAACTTACATAATCTTAATTCTGCTCCTTTGTGCAAATATGTATGACTTTGGCAGGGTCGTTGTGTAGGCTATATCTAACCTGGGTGACTGCTGCTGCACTGCCAAGCCCAGGTGAGTCCTTGGCCACATCTTGATCCCACAGTGGGATGGATGGTGCAAAGCAACCACCCCTTCATTGTGCCTCAGTTGCAAAGGGGGAGAGCCGGCTGCATGGAATGATGAGGAGTTGGGACGTGCTCTGCAGACCCCCAGCCTAGGTGCTCGGCAAGGTGCCCTCGGGTACGCTTGCAAGGCGGTGTAGGTGCAGCATCATCTGTACTTCATGGAAACATCAATTCTGTGYGTCTCGCAGGCAAGGCAGAGTGTGTGAACTGTGAAGTGATTGTTATCTTGGGCCTTAAGGCACAGCTTCTTGCTAAATGTCCTGTGAAGACCAATATGGAGCTATTAATTCCTTAAGGGCATTATTAGGGTGCTGTTGACAGTGGTATCACTACGATATGTGTAACATTGTTAGAGATGGGAGATGTATTAGTCCTGGCAAACTGCTGCATTTCTAGTGAGTGTTAATGCTTGGATGGGGACGGTGGGACGGTGGGGTGGGGAAAGTGAGTGGGTACAGCTGAAAACCATTGTCCGGTTCTTATTTACAGCACAAACACACATGCTTAAGTTTTCGGCAAGTGTAGGCAAAACAGTGTACCTAGCAGAGAATGTGAACAGCTATTACAGTTACATCCACAGGAGAACTCAGCAAGCCAAATACAAAATTATGGGAATCAGATGGGAAATACACAAACAAAAAAGTTGAAATGACATTTGAGACTTAAAAACTGAATATTATCAAAGCATTGGGTTTTGTCACAGTCTGTATGTTTATCAAATGCTTTGCTTTTGACAAAAATACATTTTTTTCATGAAACTGCCTAAGCGAAAAACTTCTGATCAGCTTTGATCCAGATAGATGCAGTTAGTTAATGTTTGAATAAATCAGTGTGTATACTAATTTACTAGAAGTTTTCAGGTTAGTATACTAACAGTATTTTTTCAGTTTGGGCAGTGGTTTGTTTCAGGCTTTGGTTTTCATTGGCTTGTSACATAGAAGTTAGTCTGTTAATCTGTTATTATTTCTTTCTTTASCTTTGAAAAGCTCTATTTATCCAGTTTTCTATTATTTCCTGTGTTACATGTGATGTCATTTTGTTATTTGTAGTATCATAGTATCCAATAATCATACTAATGTGACAGGAACTATTTAAAGGGGGGAGAGAAGTTGTTTCACTGCAAAATAYACTGCAGCAGCTGCAGCCGATACAAGCTGGTCACCTCTGCTATCTCTTGTTTTCTGTTGTTAAACAGGAGTGCGACATTTCTGCTGATGTTTTCCCCTGCCWTGTCCACAGGTCAAACTTAAAAGCAACTGTTGTTTTTCTCTGTAGTGCTCTGGGCATTGCAGAGCATGACCTGSTACTCCATTAAGAAATCTGCAAAAACTGAGCTGATTTTCTCCTTGCATTGAACAGTTTCCTTGTTRGTTTTTAAGAATACACTCAGTTGCTTCATTTTTTTTACATGTTCTCTCTACCTCTTGAGAGATCCTAGGTTGCTCTTGTTTTCCTTTGTTATATAACACGTGTAAATCTTTAAACTACAATGCAAACCCTGAATTTAGCACTGCACATCTTGCCTGGCGATCGATGCTGCGAGCTTTGGGCTCTRATGAGCCAGGCTACAATGCCATGGGGTATCTGCATGGCAGGAGCATATTCAGTAACAGGTTATTTGGCATCTTTCCCTAGGTCATCTTTTCTGTGTGTTCTCCCACATTTTATTTTATTTCTTCATGTTARCTATAGAGGACAAATGGGTTGATAGAACGTCAAACTTTTTTACAAGTCTTTCTATGTTTCACAGTTTTCCCCAGACACCTCAAAAGACCAGTTGTCAATAGTATGAAATGACAGGCTGGCAATGTGCTGGCTGCCTCTTACCACCACCATCACAGCCGAGGTTCCTGTTTGGACGTTGCCGAAAGGCAGACTCAGACATGGCCAAGWCTTCCCAATGACCTTGCCACTGGCACTGAGGTTTTTACACCACTTGAGACTCTGGTAGCAATAGGATGTCACAATTCACTGTTAAATGGCTAATTTGGCATGGGTACCATCTGGCATCCTCCCTTCCTAGAGACATTCCCCTCCAACCTTTCTTTTGCAATAGATGGTGGGCAGGTAGGGAACTTAAAGCAGTAAGGAAGGCAGACAGAAAGCAAAGTAGAACTGCCTTTAATGCAGTCAATGAATGATGTGTAACACAGTGTAGCCACAAAAGTAAATTAAAACATCTGGTACCAAAAGCTTAAGAGTTTGCCTCCCCCCAAAAGATGCATGGGGTGTCCTGCCYGGCTCCAGCTGCTGTACTCAAAGGACAAGGTTCTCCAGTCGTTACTATGTCATGTTATGTCTACCAGCCTAGTGTGAACATCTTTACTATCTTAAATGGTGCTAGATGTCATCTTTTAGGCAGCTGCATCATGTCCAGATAAACTTAAAATCTCCCCTAAATCTGCCTTATTGGGACTTAAAAGATATGTGGAGTTCTAGTCTAAAAATTAAGCACCGTGGTTTGTACAAGATCTTTGTTAGCAACCTTTTCTGTATCTTGGCCCTAGTGAACCCTGTGTTGTAACTGTGCAATGCTGAGAAAGGTTCCCTGTCATGTCATCTAAGGCTAGAAACCCTATAGCCGTTAATGTTAGTGATTTGGATTTAATGTCTAGGTTCATTATGCTGCTGAAGACGGTCTGAATATGCTGATACTGAAAGCGATTCAGGACTGCACCGCACCCCTGAGTCAGGAGTCCTTTGGATGCATATCATAAACCAGATCTTCTTAGCAGCAACTCCACAGCAGAGATGGTCTTCACAACTACTTCCAAACCTGCTGATTTCCATGCGGGAAGGTAAGGGCTGGGAAAAGGAGCCTATGTAGTTTAAGTCTTCACAGGGGTTGTAGAAAAGCATATAATGTACCTAGCAGATAGTTTCAGGTGCTTGGAAAAGTCACCCTGACTATTTTTCTTAAATAGATWTGTCTGTGGGGAAGGGGAGTAAGACATCATCTGTTCATCTTGTTACATATATGCTTAAAAAATTACATAATTTTAGCTTTTATTTAGCAGCATGTTAGTTGATCTATCTTCCAGTTCCTGCATTATAAAMAAAGATAAGAAAAATATTGACCAAATTATTTTAATGTAATACAGAGCTGAGAAACTAAATGTATGTGAACTAGGACAAGCTGAGACAATTGTAGAAGTCCTTGTAGCTTTCTAATAGGAAGGTTTGCCTTCATGTTTATGGATAAGTTTTTATGACTGGATATTACCGGTTAGAAAAATGTAGTGGAATCTTCATATCCAATGTATTTGAATTGACATGGTTCCAAGTATTTTGGTTTATATTCTTACACCCACAGTACTACTGATGGACATCCTGCRCTTAGTCTCATCCTTTCATGCTTTTATAAAGAAAGAAGGAGAGATGCAAGATGACTGTAAAAAAAAAATATAAAAAAAGTGCTGCTTCTACTTGAATATTTTCATAACAGGTTGTTTTTCAAAATATGCCATTTCAAACCAGTGATGACCATCGTAGCTTTAGCTGTGACAAGAAAAATGAATTGGGCACCTCTGCACTCAAAGCTGCACTGTGTRCTACTGTGTGCTGCTGTGTTAATAGTGCAGAAGACTTGTAATAAGAAAGAGTCACTGCATTTAAAAAAATCAATCTAAGCCCTGCTTTGCTTTTAATGTGCATTAAACTGGGCAAACTCAAGTTGAAGTGGATCTCTGCTGCAAACTTCTGTAACTGTAGCGGAGTTGTGAAAGCAGGAGAACGTGATCTCAAGTTGGGTCTACGGGTGGCCTCAGGTTTGCTGTTTGACCTTGGACAAATCGCTTGGGCTGTGTCTGTAGTGTTRGTCCTAGGAGAAATGCGATGTTAGAACAGGCCCCGTATACACTGCATCTCCTACCTCTCCTTTTCATGGGAGGAGCACTTGGATGTGTGGACCAGCAGAGAGCTGGGACATGATCTAGCRTGTCTCCTGGTCTGTGTGTGCAAAGGTGGAGGAGTTCCGTCTGCTGTGCAACCTGGACAGGCTTCTCCCTTTTTCAGCAATATCRCAAAATCAATAGGGATTGCATTTACCAATCTTGTTAGGGAGCTGAGATGAACTCTGCAGTATTTCACTAGCGTGGGTTGTGAAGGTGTTAGTTAGAGGGAGGCTCTAATATATACATGGTATAGATATAGGACATACCTATAAAAATCCAGCTTAGAAACATCGGAGATTAGTATTTTGCTATTAATTTCTGTCTCAATCACTAGCATTCAGATATTTTCCTCTTTCTGAGGGAACAGTGGTGGAGGTCCAAAGTTCAGTCATTAATGCCTGCTGGCAGCAACAGGATTGCGCATGTGCACCTAAGGCAAGAATTGGCCAAAATGTTACTGGAGAAGACGTGATGATTTCTCAGGCTTTCTTTCCATYAGCTATCAAAGAATGAGCTGTGCTATATCTAATCCAGAATTAGCAGTACTGCTGATATGCTTGATGTTTTTAACGCCCTGCTGTGGCTTGGTATAATTGGCTTTTTTGGTGTGTGTGAGTGAGGAGGCTTGCAGGCTGCACAGAACGCAGCCTGTGTGCCATTGGCTCCCCTGTTGATTTAGTTTCATTTTCTGTTTTTCTGCCTTGCTCAACTGCCTGTAACGGCACTAAAGTATTCTTKTGATCTTTGTTTCCATGTGTTCACAAAATGCAGTTTTTGAAAGCCTTTATGCCAAAGGGACATTCAGAGCGAGAGGCAGCTCTCAGATTTGTTTCAAAAGCCATTGACAAATTACATACTTGATTGAGCCTTGTTTATAATAACTTCTACTGAGAGAGCCTTCRCATTGGTATTAGATTAAACAGGGAAGGGTCAAATTAAAACTCCCAGAACTTATTTGCTTGTGGTATTGACATGCTGCCTTGAAGCAGGAGGTAATGAAAAGTTTCATGAGAAAGTCTGTGGTCCCAAAAAGTGTGGCTAGATTTTCCCCTCTTCCACCATCTACACTGCATTAGAAGAGCCTTAATTCGGCGGTTTGGAGTATGACATAATAAATCGGTAGCTCATAATGAAAGTATGATGTCCTATGGAAACTCTTACTGCTCTCCAACTTCTTCACTGAAGTCTAGGGCTCCTGGCCAACTTTCCCCTGCTCATCCCCACTGCATCTAATTTCACTAGTAATACTCTGTGTGTTACGTTTTGCCTCCTGCTATTGCCGAGTTGCGTGATCAGACACCTGGGGAACTGTGGATCCATTTATGTCCTGGTTCTCAGCAACTTCATGCATACTTGCTGGGAACTTAATACGGAAACTCTGGTCAGGCAAATTCATTCAGTAGAAGTACACGTCTCCTACCTTGGACTGCAAGTGCAGACGAGCACCTGTTTTACCACCCGTACTGTGCTGCCAGGGTCCAAGCTCTTTTCTGAATACTTCCTGCCCAGAATTGTGTTCAGAGGTACAGGCTGYGACAACTCAGGGGAATCACAGACCCTCGCAACCAGAGGAGTGCATGGCTGAGCTTCCCTTAGGTACTGAAGAACTAAATTGCAGGAAAAGGTATTAGGCTTGAACAGGTTGATGTCTCTACAGGAACAGTCTCAAAAACTTAAGGTAAATACATCCTCTGACCTCCTACTCATCCGCTGTTAAACTCCATGTCCATGCCAAGATCTTGCCTATCAGACTAAGATAATCTCTCTACCTCCACAACTTGTCACATTGTCCCCTGCCATCTGCCGAAACATACTTGCCAAAATAGATTTCCTTTCCCGCAGCTCAGGATAATTGACTTTCCCACCCCGCATCCTCCTCCTGGCTTCATAAGCCTTACCAAAACTTTATCATCATCTTCCAAATCGGAAATAATCTTACTGCTTCAACTGCTTTCACTTAATTCCTCCTYTCATTTCCTTACCATTCTTGCTGTTTCCAATCTGTATGCACGTTTATGTGGCTCTAGCTGAATAAAAGTGACTGTTGGTCATTTTATACATGGAAATGAGTGGAGAAGTGGAAAAGATKACCTGCAATAAGGTGCCAGCTCTTAAAGAATTTTATTTTTCTATACTCTTGTAACTGAAKAAGAGTTAGAACTCACCCAAGTTAGAGGACAGTACTTTGTCATTGAGGAAGAAATCAGTACTAGTGACAAGCAGCAGACGCATATTTGCTCCTCCCAGAGAGCCAACAAATTGCATCAGTGAGGTCTTCTGAGAGCTGACTTCCAGAGCGAGTGATTTTGGGGCAGAAGAAATCAATTGAATTACATTTCATCAGGCTGGATTGAGTAGTGAGGATTGGCCACACGTACTGACTGCTGTCCTCCGGATGTGCTGACTGTTACTTAATTCAAGCTACAAGTTTAAATGAACTGTGGATATTGCAAGCTTCCAGGTGTTTGGGGTTGAGTGCCACTTAATAAATGATGTTGTCTTGGGCACCCAAAGTGTAGCTGGTGACCAGCCTTTTGGAGACTCGTTTGAGAGGATGATTCAGCCCCTTCCCCCACGCCCTCATTGTCCCATTCTCCTGTCTGGAAGTCTGTGAGAGTTTTACGGATATAAATGGTCATTGAACCATTCATTTATCTCCAGAAGGGATGTTCTGTATGCTTACCACCAACAACATAGTAACGATACAAAGCGTTGACCTTGCCTATATCAGTAAAACCAAATTCTTTTCAAAGTCATCAGAAGCACTTGAAGCAAGAAATGCGTGCAATGGTATCATACACCGAACAGGAACTGAAGAGGAATGGCTTACAATGCAGGCAGACTTTTAAGCACAGGATTGGCAAGCATGATGTACAAAGCAGTYAGCAAAGTGATGGGCTTAATGCTCAAGAAAATGGCTTTCCATAGTCTGTCTTCTCCTTCTTCCACTGTGTAAGAAGGGAGCATCGTAAAGACTGTTTCATTGTTTCAGCCTCTCTCTCACAGAAATTGGAGGGACTTCATGAACTTTTGCTGTCTCTCAGCCCGAAGCCAGACAGCCGTTTGGTCATTTGAGTTCTCTGGGTTTGGTTTAATGCTKTGCTAGAAAGCAGCCATTTGCCATGCTGAGTGTGGCTGGTTTGTATTGGAAGGGAACTGCTAGACAAGAAGGTTGCCATAGGGTTTCTCCTTCYTCTCTCAGTTCTTGTTGCCTTTTTTCCCCTGTATTATGTGTGTTTGAAGAAAAATATTGAGTAGCGTGCAATGAACAGCATCTATGGCAGATAGTGCCACTTCCCAGCAGCCTGAAAGGCAGGAAGAGCTTTGRATTTTGAAGATAAGACAAGAATGAATTTATCTTATGCCGTGAGCCATGTCAGTGACTAATTTCTTTCAGGATCAGGAGGCTAACAAACATAGCTTGAAGTTATTTTTGGCCCTTATTTCTAGCCATTGGTGAACAAGCTCAGACACGGCCTAACCTTGTGAGATTCATCTTCCTTTGGTCCCCAGCCAGTCCATAGTGCCTGTGTGAAAAGAAAAATCTAGTGGTCTACAGAAGCTGTCGTATACAAGCTAGGGGGGACTTTTYTTAAACCTCCTTACAAATTGCCTCAGATTGCCTGGGGGAAGAGAACCAGGAAGGGCAGTTCCATATCTGTCATCACTGTTTTAATCACAGATTCTCTGGCTTGACAGCRTCTCAGAAATAAACTGCCTGCACTTCCCATGCAAGTTGCATGGGAAATTGTAAAATCATCCTGCCTTGGTTAATACTAATACAGCTAGAAGAAAATTTCCTGTCTCCACTGAGTATTTGTTCACCTTTTGAAATGGTTTTGCTTTTATTTTCTGTTCAGGGAAAGTCTCTAAGAAGGAACTTGTCTAATTGTCACTTAGTAACTCCAAGGGACCTGTTACTATCCTGGAACTTCAATGCCATGCTGAATTTGTGGATTCAGTTTTTCCATTAATCCTGTAAAAGTTGTGTCTCTTCTCCATTATTTGTCCATTGTTGATAGATAGCACTGCACCTTTGAAAACACCTCAGCTGAAGTTATGTCTTTCAGAGCCAGTAGTATATTCCTTGCCTGTTTAGCAGTTTTTGCAGCACTTGGACCAAATTCTTTCAAATCAATAACGTGCTGTGGTGCAGAATTTCAGCCACTCTATTTAGCACGCGCACACAGTTACTTGATCTTAGCTCTTTCAATGGCAATGAATCTCCCACTTTCTTCATAAATTGAATTCAATTATCACTTCTTTACCCTGTCTTCACAAGCAAGTTTAGACATCTCGCTTTTCATCTTGCATTTTAAGTAGAAGAAACAATAGTAGCAATTGCTTCTGCATTTTTATGGTGTAACAGATGGCCTAATGAATTAATAAAATTTGCAGCTGCAAAGGAATTTTGGTTAAGTTTGTCTAACATGCTTTTACAAACTCCTCTTAAGCCCCATGAGATCCCCTGAATTCAACCCGGTGTTATTTGTCTTAGACTGACAAATGAGTTRCATAAAGGCTATGAGCCCTGTTGAAAGTTGCCTAAGTCAGCGTTAGTGGTAGGAAGAGGGCATSGCTATACTTGGCTAAGTATTCTTCATGCCGCTACCAAAGCACACCGCCTGTGCCCTAGGTGTTTCAGCTGACAGTGAGTGGTTAAAGTACCAGGTTAAATCAAGGGGAGATTCTGTAGCTAATGAAAAACTGGTTAGACTTTTGCTCTTGTTACTGGGGATATAACAAAGACTTCTTTCCTTCCATTGAGGAAGTTTGAGCAGTCTGAGCCCATACATTATTCTACCTTGATAGCGGCGTAACTGKCCCGGAGATTGCACAAGCTTCCTTTAGACTGGCAGCATAAACTGCCACATTCACTTCATCAAGCCTAAGTGTTAACTACTTTCCATTAACTCAAATGTTCCCAGGTTCAGGATCAAGAGAACCTGCTTAAGCAAAGCATCTGTCTGAGTTCTTCTCAAGTTAATGTTCCGTACAGTATGCTTCTGAAAGGCTGGCAGGGGAAAAAGGGGAAGCCTTGGCAATTCTGTTTCTTCCACTGTTTAGGGGGATGGGAAAAAAAGAAAGAAAGGAGAAAAAAAAAAAAAAAAGAGCTTATTGTGTGCTTTCTCCTTATACTTTCGTAAGTTTGGGTCTTTGTTATGAGCTCTGATACTTTGAAGGGTGGGAGAAGGAGAGATTTGTAGTCCAGTCACAGAGTTAACAGTCAGGAATTTGCAAGCCTGAGGCCCTTGACCCCAGCATGTGAATCTACCAAGTGCAGGGCAGAACTAGAAAGCGTATGGTGGCTCTTGTCCGAAGGAACAATGCTAACGCGGTATAGGTGATGCAATGTTTCAGATGTCCATTTCACAATACGTACAAGAGGGAAAAAAAAAATCCAGGTGACTTCTCTGGGAAGAGAGCTAAGTGGAGCTCGATGCAGAGACACATTTCAGTCACGAATGAATATTACATCTGCACAGCAAGCTCACCTTTTGCTGACTACAGGATGTTTGAATCAGAGGAACACATCAGTTCATGCAAACCTAATGCCTTCATCTTGTTAGAGCTGGCTTCTACTCTAGAAACATGAATGATCTGTAGTTTTCCTCATGCAACTCTGCTATGGAAGGCAGCCTTGTTCCGCTCTTGTTCTGTGTGTATCTAAAGATATGTCATGTGCCAAAGGGGAATTCAAGCTGGAAAGCCATAGCCATACACCACAAACAGGCACTTAAGAAGARTTAAAATAAATAAAAGCAGCAAGCATAGATGCAATAGCAGCCTTCAATAGTTTCCCATCCTTTGCTCAGTAAAGAGATTTCACAAACCCCCTCTYGTTTGTCTGTTGACTAACTTCCAGTAAATATTTCTTAGCTGCCTATCTGGCATCTTATGCAGAGTTCTTGCATCTACATTGGCCTTTGTCCAGGAGTTCCTCGTGTTTTCAACTTACTGTGTGGAGAGCCATTTCTTTCTGTCTGATTTGAACTTGAATCCTACCTTCATTTTTCAGTCCTTAGTTTTTATATTGGAARAAATGGCTTATTTCTATACACCTTCTCCAGACTACTTTCTCATGTTTGTCAGCCTTGTCATATGCCTCAGTCATCTCTTTTCCAGGCTGAAGAGTTCCAGTCTGTTCAGTCCTTCATTGTGCATTTGCTTTCTAGGCTCCACCGATGTAACTCCTTCGACCAAAATTGGTACCTTGAACATCAACATGAAAATCACTAAAGCAAACAAATAAAAAGAAAAAACATCTTGACTGCTCTGGAGCCATGATATGGGGAAAATATGCATGTGCAGCTAACGTGGAAGAGTGACCAAAGAGACCGTCAGTGCTAGTATCTAATATGTAAGCACAACACACATAAAAAATCATCTTTTTTCAGGGATTTCTAGGAGCCTTAGGAATTCTGAAGGATTTMTTTCTAAAACATGGCAAAATTGTCCTTAGTCATGGGAAGAAATCTAAGAACTTGGAGCAATTAAAAACAAACAMACAAAATGAGACCCCACATGGAGTACTTCATCCAGCTCTGGAGTCCTCAGTASAGTGGACCTGTTGGAGCGGGTCCAGAGGAGGGCCACAAAAATGATCAGGGGGATGGAACACCTCTCCTACGAGGACAGGCTGAGAGAGTTGGGGTTATTTAGTCTGGAGAAAAGGAGGCTTTGGGGAGACCTTATTGCGGCTTTTCAGTACTTAAAGGCACCTTATAAAGGGGCCCCTTTAGTAGGGCCTGTTGCAACAGGACAAGGGGGAATGGTTTTAAACTAAAAGAAGGTAGGTAGATTCAGACTAAATATAAGGAAGAAATTTTTTACAAGGAGGGTGGTGAAACACTGGCACAGGTTGCCCAGAGAGGTGGTAGATGTCCCATCCCTGGCAACATTCAAGGTCAGGCTGGACGGGGCTCTGAGTGACCTGATCTTGTTGAAGATGTCCCTGCCCACGGCAGGGGGGTTGGACTTAGATGGTCCCTTCCAACCCAAACTCTTCTATGATTCTGTGAAAAAGCAGTACTAGCCTAGAATAGATTGTCATTACCAATACAATCTCATTGTACTGAAGGGGATTTTTGTTTGCACCGATTCCTCTAGCATGCACGCTCTTTCTGATAAGGGCACTGACACCTCAGTGTTTTCCTTGTATGCACGCCTCCTACGCACCCATCATGCATTTTCAAAAAAACCCAGGCCCTCCAGTGTGAGTTATTTCCTTGTCTCTCTGAACTTTCCTATTGCTGCAATTCCCTTCTCGTGTCACCTGGTGGCTGCTGAGCCCTTCTGCAGCTCAGAAGGTGCTGCCTGCTCCTGGGAGCACCAGACAGCTCAGCAGCCGTCCCCGGAGATCTGTGATAAGGACGCATTGGTCACAATTTTTTTTATTCCTAGTTATGGAATCTGACACCRTAATCTTTCTGCAAGCAAAATAGCCAGTGTCTCTCATGGAAAAGGAGAAAGAACAGGCATAAATATTCTAATTTTGAGTTAACTCCTGCTGTTTATACATGATTCTTCCTGACAGTTTGAAGGGAGAATCAGGCCTTTAGTGTGGGAAAATACTTGATTCTTTATAAACACCTTCTTCTTCATAGTTGCATCCATAAGTAAATTGACTGGGTCCAGGGTAATTATTTTTAACAGTGTTCATCCTGATCTTCACCCCAAACTGGGGACAGTTCAAAGCAGAATACTGAGCAAAAAATACCGAGCAATAAACCTGGTGTCGGTAATTGCTTCGTTTCTTTTCAGAGTGTCAAGTGGGATCACTATCCCATATGCAAATGAGGGAACCATTTTCTCCCTGTGACAAAGAGGGATTTTGTTTGCCGATGTGGGTCGAATTTGCAGAAAAGTGAGGGTAATAATTTTTATTAATCTTGGAGTTTGTAAAGTGGTGGTTTTGCTTTGGGTTTTGGTGTGATTTTTTTATTCCAATAAATACATCCATAGGATCCTTTTTTCTTATTTGCCCAGCAGGGTTGTTAGAAGGGGGTGTTGTGGTGATATATCTTGCTGAATAAGAGCAGGTGGTTTTCACCAGTGTCTGTCGTCAGCCACAGTTGCCGCCTGGTTTACAATGAGAGGTGTGAAAAAGGCACACTTTTCCCACAGGGCAAACACACGTTTGTGTGAAGGCTTGTGTTTAAAGGGCAGATAATTAATAGCTGTAAAGAGTCCGTTCCTCTAAACATAGCAAGGTGGTGATTTTCACTTGAAGAAGTACTACCAGGGGAGAACTTTTTACCAAAAAAAAATAAAAAATAAAAGATAAAAAAATCTGCTCAGGAATTTAAGGTCAGGAGGTCCTGTTCAGAGCCAGTAAAATTCATCCTCTTACCTCTTTCAGGTATTTCTATCAATCTGTTTTTGAGTATCTTTGGAGGGAAGTCTGAGATGTCTTATCTGGGGGGGTGGAGGATGGGAGTGGGGTGGGCGAGCACTTGGCCCCTCCTGATGAAAGTTTGGCAGAGTCACAGCTGGCACAAGGAGGGCTCTTGATGTGTTTTCCTGAGACAAAAGACCCTGCAGAAGTGGTAGCCAGGACATGACCCTGTAGACCTGGGGACAGGGGAGGACAGCTGGCTACTAGAGCCAGTGGAGGACAGGTAACCCCCTTTCCATGGACATGGTGCTTCTGGACCCTCAAGATCTCCAGAAGCAGAGCTCCCCCAGGACAGATGGACCTTGTATGGCTCTTTCTGCAGGCTGCCTCTGACCAGGAGCCTTGGCATGGGAATCCCGGCAAAGAGCACYGAGGTCTGCGAGGGAGGAAGGGCTACTCCTTGTGAAACATGGCTCATTGCCAAAGAGGCACAGAGAAAAGCGGGTAGAAATAAAAGCTCAGCCACTCTTTAATGATCCTCCTGAGCCTCTGTGGGAGCCATACCCTTCCTGCGTAGGGTCTGCCTCCTGACAGCAGGGCCAGCTGAGATCCCTCTTATTTCAGATAAACAARAGGGTGTTGCATTCCCGTTGCTCGGGAGAGAATATCTCTAGTTGCTCTTCAAGATCCTGTTGGATTTGAGGACTTGCTGTCAGTCCTCCTGCCTTTCCAGTACTGAAAAATGGGAGCAGCTCTCCTGTGTTTACAGGTGCTCGTGCAGTGAGCTATGATATGAGAGAGCACTTCTCTTTCTAGTCTGCTAAAACAGAGCAGTGCTCCCCAGAAGTCTGCCAGGGCTGAGAGATGCTCCCACCAATGCTTCTCCTTGGTCCTGACTCCTCTTCAGTGGTGAACCCAGGAAGGGCTTGGGTTTTTCTTTCAGCCAGCTTTCTGCAGCGCTGGGGAGTGGAGGGAAGAGGTGGGCTGCCCTTGCCTGCAGCAGACCAAGGTGAGGGCTGGCAGGGCTGGGGCTTTGGGGGCTGGCTCAGCTGGGGCAGGTCTGCAGGACAGGGCTGGGGTCTGTGGCTCCTCTGGGAGATCACCAGAGCACCTCTGGTTTTAGGTGTGTTCCCAGTTCTGCTCAGACCTCTCGTGACCTGCCTTTTAAGTCCTCCTTTTCCACTGCTTCTGTTTCGTTTATGACACTTGGCTTTCACGCAGTTCTTGGAGCAGTTAAGGCTTGTTCTGTGATGATGACAGTATTCCTCTTCCTTCAATCTTTCTTTTACATCTGTGTAGTTTTCTAAGTAGCATTTATACTGCCTTCCACCCCCACCCCTTCATTCCTTCCCAAAATTACACTTCATTTTCTGTGTTGCTGGCAGCCGCAGAGACAGCCAACTGCTCTGCCTGAGGTTGTGCAATGGTGGGGATGGACAAAAAAAGAGAGGCGAGTCCTGAATCGAGGTGTACATGTGGGAGGGAGGAGGTGTAGGGCGACAGGGAGTATTCATGGAGCCCCGCGTGGGGGGACCAGCAGCCTGTGTGGCACAAAAACATTTTAAACTCGCAACAGGGGAACTCTCTGTGGATTGAACGCTTCAAAGGGAGAGTCTGCCAGCTACAAAAACCAAATCTTTAAATAACATGGAGAGCAATGAGAAAAAGTCTGAGCTGCTCGCTCACAGGAAGAGAGCAGACTTCACTCAGCCTGGGTGTAAAGCAGTGTAATCCCATTGGCTTCAGGGACGTTGCAAGGGCTTACGCCATGGAAGAATTTAGCCTACTGGGTCCAACAGCCTTACTTAGGCTGAATAATTCTTTTGTCCTGTCTCTGCATCATGATTGCAGCAATAGGCACCAAAATGTGTGTTGGTTTTGGTTCCAGTGAGGCAAGTTTTACCACAAGGGCTTGTGTGAGGGACCCTTGTTAAAACAGCACTGCTGAACTGAAGGGAAAGATTCTTTCAAAAAAATTCTCTTTTTGGGCAGACTTCAAGCTTGGAAAATGTCAGCCTGARAGGTGAAACTTAAGGAAAATTACAAGTAAGAGAGGACAAGCAGTTATAATAGAAATCCTTTTGCCAGGCTTGAAAGTAGCCATTAATAGTAGCCTGCCAGCTATATTACACAGTTTAAAGGAAATTMTCTTTTWAAAAAATTACAAAATATACTTTGCAATTAATTGAAGGAGCTTATTGCTCCAGAATATTGGGGAAAACCCTGTCTTGCAAAATGTACACTAGTTAAATACACGATAGCCATAGCCCCTATGTTTGTATGACTATGAATACTTATTGGTTTTAGAAGAAATTTTTAACGTTTATGTTTGCACCACTGCTTACCTTGTAGATCCATGGCTGAGTGGGAGGGAGCTTGAAATTATTAATTTATGAGGGGAGAGCAGGAGGAGGGGGATGGGGATGGCCTACCCAAGGGGCTTTGCTGCATCAGGGGGCTCAGCAGCACTGGGTGCTGCCACTGCTGGGGACCGAGCCCCCCTGGGATAAGCATCTGCCTGAGCTGCAATGCTTCAGAAGGGTCAGACTCCTCACAAGGAGCCCTTTGCTTTGAGGGCAACATCTCGACCAGCCAGCCTCAGGAGAGCTGTGGCTGGGGTGATCACCTCAAACCCAGGATAGAGAGAAGCGAGGGAACAGGASTTGAGGGGCCCAGGTTTCTCTAATCCTTCTCTCCTCTTAAGGTATATTGAATTTGTTACYTGAAGTGAGTTGGATCCTCTATACTGGTACTTTTGCTGTAGTTCCTCTGGCTCCATCTTGCACCCTGCACCTTCCTGGCACAGGAACTGACGGCGTCTGGTCAGTCCTTGCTACTTCTACGGTGGGTACTGCATGCTTCTGCTTCTCCAGCTGACCTTTAAAATAGTGTCCCTTGAGCCTCTGATATGAAACAGATAGTGAGAAAAATACACAAGTGTTAGAAAGTCCAGTATCTCTGTAGGGACCAAGATTTGCCTGATCTCTGGGTTTTTTTCCCAGTAAGATTTATAATGCCTCCTTCCAGGAAGACATTACTTGGTTTCGGTTTTTTACCTTCAGTGCATGCATATGATTTCAAATACCTTCCTCAGACTCCGATACATAGTTCTTCAGAAATGTAATGGGCAGGTAGGCATGGGAAGGAATTTGATTATACTTGAAAAGAAAGACAAAATAGATCTGAATGGTAAAGCTATCCAGCATTTTTTGGTTTCTCTCTGTAGTTTAGGTAGAAAGGATTGTTCTTTTGCCAGTGTAAATATATACATTTTAAAAGAGATGTCAAGGACTGCTTAACATACAGACAAAAAAAAGTTTCACACATCTGCCCTTATAATGGCCCTATGTGTTTGCATTCTACTTATTTATGCATTCGCATTTGGTTTATTTATGAGATCTTTGCCCAGAAATGTTCCTCTATTAGCTCTATATGGTTCTGTATGGTAATTAATATATCACAGTGATATTCCATCTGTTATTATTTCTCCAGCATTTGCACCTATGAGCCCCAACCAAGATCAGAGTCTCATTTGGATCAGAGGATCAAAGTCTCTTTTGTAGTAGGGGCTCCACATACGCATGGAGAGTATCTGGGGCTTTTAGTCTAAACACAGAAACTGGGCAAGTGTCAGTGAATGGATGGGTACTGGCCCTCAGCATTGCACTGACCAACCCACCAAGCATTACTGAGGAAAATGTAGTAGTTGTGGAAGTCAGGCTCAGATCCCCTACAGTCTGCTTCACCATCCCGTCTCACCTCAGTGCTGTGGTACCTCCACAGTATTTCCTTTTCAAAATGAAAGGCGTGATATGATCATGATTTACTTGCTGTATTTGGGCTGTATAAATCACCTGCCCAAGGCCACAGAAAGAGGTGCAATAATTGCACCCAAGGCTCTAGTCTTTTTGCTCATAAAATGGAATGACAGAGCAATATTTAGCAGGCTTAACAACAAGGATACCCTGACTTGAGTCATGTTTCTGAGACTTTGTGCACCAGCAAGTGCCTGCTGGGAGCAGCTAGAGCTGCTCATAGTCTCCTCTGTAGTAGGCTGGCAGATGCAGGAGGTGGCTGCTCTCCCGCCCCATGGCAGTGATAGCCCAAAAGATGCTTAAAACCTGGCTGCGGTTAGGGTAGGAAGCTAGTAATCGAGGTTCATGCACACAGAGGTGTAAAGAGGAGGGAGGAAAGGAAGGCATAGTGTCGGTGTGGTTATGGTTTATGAACCCAAAGCTAAATTAAACATAAATAACCTGTAAAGTRTGTGGGAATAGAAGGAACATTTTAATTCAGCATTGCAGATTGTGAGCGATTCTAGCAGGCCAGAATAATGTTTTAACTATTATGGTGATAATGTTATTGCTGTGTACTCTGAAAGTAGAAAGCAGGCTATCTTTTGTTAGAATGTTAATGTGTTAATAACTATAAAATATGTTGCTCCAAACTGCTACCCAATGAAAGCAGTCTTCATAAGCAGTGTGGTGTCCATGCTGTCAGGCACTCGTYATTTCTGTTCAGTGGTGGCAAGAAGGCACCACCCTAACTGTAAATATTGAAAGCAAGCTGAAAAATCTTCTGTTGGAGGGGAAAAAAAAGTAAGCACAAATGGTTGAGAATCCAACTTTACAGTTTCCTGATGGTAGAAACAGAGACARTGATATTTATGACATCCAGAAAATGCTAAAGGAAACATGAAATGAAACATCTAGTCTCGATATCAGTGCTGGGAATGAAATCTTTCTACCTGAAACTATATTAAAATATTTCCCTTCTCATCCTCCTCCTTGGAGAAAGAGACTTTTTTGGGGGTGAAGACTGGGGGGAAATCATAATTTTCAATATTTAAGATATGAAGATCAAAATATATTTATTACTCCGAAATGTCATAGAAGTGCCCCGTGGCAACTGTACTCTAGGGGGGTTCCTCATGTTTGCACTCTGCTGCTTGGTCTACATCTTTCCATCTAAACCTAAGAGCCMTCTTTCTGCAGGAAAGGGGTGATGGAAGATGCCATATTGTGCTCTACRACATCATTTGTTTGGATGATGTATAAATTGCAAAGAACCTTGTAAAGCCAGGTGTRTTGTTATCCGGGGGACTCTCTGAGGGGAACACGCTCCCAAAGCCGTGGTGAAGGACAGCTTTCGAAAACAGAACGGGAATGACAATTTCATAAAGTTTTTCTGTGGATCACTCGAATTACCTAAAACAACAAAAAAATCCAGAACTGGATTCAAGCAGTTACCTCAGAGGTAACTGCCTCTCTCAGTCCCAAAGAACCCCAAAACCACTTTGTTTCCAAAAGAAACATCCAAAGGAATAAACTTTCAACTTATCTGCATGTATTTGTGTTGCTGAGAGTTTTTTGGCTGTAGATACGCTCCATGCTGTGCAGGGGTCCAGCCCCAGGGTTGCGTACTCCTGGTACTGTGGGTACAGAAGCAAGTTTGCTTTTCTTGCATCGCGGCCTGGCTTGGAGTGAGCCAACACCAATGGCTCTCCTTGGTTGCTGTTAATTTTTACTTTTCTTCTTTTTCTTTTAGTGAATTTACATGTGGCTGTAACCTGGTGCCTAGACATCCTACTTGCGTGGCAATTTAAAGGCCTAGCACAAGTGCAATGTGCCAGGTCTGGGAACAGCATTTTTGTTTGAAGTTGCTTAAGTTATCTTAAAAGACATTTTCTGTTGGACTCTTTTTAGTAGGTTTTTGCATAAACTACAACTTCAAATATGTTCAGACAAAACCTTCTAATTTAATAAAAGGTTTTAAAATTACCATTATGAAAATAGGAAAAA
Organism: Oceanodroma leucorhoa; assembly: GCA_030449065.1. NCBI lineage: Eukaryota > Metazoa > Chordata > Aves > Procellariiformes > Oceanodroma > Oceanodroma leucorhoa. Next base: position 368,413 of record JASVER010000030.1, read on the forward strand.
AGGCACTTTTATTGACAGAGGTATCTTGCTTTATTCTTCAGTTTACTGGTATCTATAAAAACATTTAGAGTAATTCTTCAGATTTCTAGCTGGGSATTTCTTATGTTCATGTATAAATAAACCACAAAGCCACAAATAAGCACTTGCCACTTTGAGCAGCTTTTCGAAAGCTGACTGCAGTGGCACAGTTAAACTTCAGAAGGCGTACTTACAAGCAAGAACGTGCTGACATACTGCAAGTTAAACTCCAACAAGCTTGGTAAAGCATGACTCTAACTTTAGCCAATATAGTTATAAAGGACTCTTATACTGATGCCTTGACCATACTGACTTATTACTGCCTGTATCCTGCAGTTTGAGAACTGCCATTCAAAGAAAATTGCAGGACTTGGAGCACATGACTAGTAATGAGAAACATTCCACTTCGCTCTCCAGTCAGCTTCGTCTTAGGTCTTTGTGGTGWCCTAGTCAAGGGCTAGATTGAAGAGCTCGTTTAAAAGGTGGTTTCTTCCTCAACATTTCCAACTCTGCCAGGGTAGGGGACATAAGCAGTAAGAATATGATGCTACCTTATAACAATAATGTGGAAAGATTAAGCTATAACCTCTATAAGCTATAGAGGAGCACTGCAGCTTTGTCACTTCTACAATTGGTGTAAACAGTAAATTGCCCAAGCTGCATGAAGCGAGTTTGATATTGTGCTCATCTTCCTAGTATTTTTATCGTTCCACCGGCAATGTCAGCTGATTTAAGCCAAATAACTTAAATACTCAATGGGGTTAGCTATCTGTCTATATCTGTGCTTATCTCTTTCAGAAATTGCTCATATGTATCCAGAAATGAGACCCACAGAACAAACCAGGAACAGGCAGCTGTGAAGTGTAGATCTCAGCCTGACACTGAAATGGTGACAGAGCACTGCGAAGCACCGGATTTCAAAAGAAGAGAAAATGAGAAAAAGAGGCTGAAGGGGGGCAAATTAGAGGTAAGTATCACTTGCTGTACTGAAAGGTAACACATCTCTTTTTATGAGAAGCAGGGGTCCCCGGGAAGGAACGCCAGTGTGCATGTTAGTGAACTGTACCATCTGCTTTTGCATGGCATCAACAGTGGGCTCAGTGTGCCACGCGTAGCAGCTCCCCCAAAGAACCGAGGCTGTCTCTAAGTGATACAATAAGAAGAACTAGACTATTCTAGCTTGGGACAGACCTTAGCACTAATAGAAGTAGACTGCATGCAGTGTCAGAGCTAAATCTATTCTTTCTTTATGAAAAGCACATCTGATTTGAGGATTGGCAGGTGATGTACAGTGCTAGGTAATAAYGACAGGGCGCTGAGGCAGGGAGATGTTGTGGAATCAAGGCCTGACTCCACAACCCTTGTTGGAAATGTGGAGTAAATCCAGAGTGCTAACTCCAGTGCAGTTACAATGAAGTAAACCAACTGTCAGTCAGACCTGGATCTTTCCAGTGGCTTCATGCTATGGTCAGGGATGAGCGTTAGAACCGTGTTGTTCCAGTCCTAGGCCCCTTTTCTAGCCACTCTGCAGTGATACCTATTTTTACGAGCCAGCTAGACTTCACCAGGTGCTATTTAAAAACGTGATAGTGTTTTTGTGGATATAGTCTGTCCCTAGCTGTGTGTGTCTGGTGGGGTCAGGGAGAAGRCAGGGTCTTAGTGGTTTTACATATATATGAAGGTATGATATACAGTAATGGACTAGGATGTACATTTTGATTGGCCAAGGGCCTTATGGGCATCACTCCAAAAAGGCTATACAGCTATGAGGGTGCTTTATGAGGAGGGCAGAAGAGGCAGAAAGGAAAAATACTTCTGCCAAAATGGTTCTTGTCTTGCAAAAAGAATTTGGACCTAATTTTTCTTAAATGCTATGCAAACACTCAGGGTAAACATCGTGCTTAAACTTCCCTGGCTGTTCCACCAGGCAAGATATAATCGTCTCCRTTACTACTTAGAATGGTCTTTCAGTCCAGATGCAACTTTATTTCTTTATCACTGTGATGAAGTATGTTTTACTAAACTTTATTTTATTGCAGCTTCCCAGAAATGCATGTTTTAGTATACCAGACAAGCATAAGCAATGAGCTCATATGCAGAAAAGGGTCTGTTTTATAGTTATTGAATATACATGCTCTGTTTGCTATGAGTTTAATATGTATGTCATGCATTTTACCAAACGATTCAAGCATAAATGGAAAAGTTYGCTAATAATGGAAAGAATCTAAAGCCTTTGAATGGAAGAGGGCTTGACAGAAAGGCAGGTAGGAAGTAAGAGCTTTGATTATGCTGTTTACACTTGGTTTTAATGGCAAAGTCCCCAACAACCGTGATGATGAAAGGGCCTTTTTGAAGCTCATTGATGACAGTACAAGTATATCAATTAGCTGGTACAGCTGACACAAGAAAAGATGCTCATTTTATTGGAAGCTGAAAACAGAAAGCTGTAGATTATGTAACGCTAATACACAGACAGGAAAGCAAAATCCTGCGTGTTTAGCAGTGCAGGTCTAATTCCAAAAAGCAATTTTAAAAATAGTACTATGGCATTTTGTGGCCCTTCTCTTCCAGCAATTTCATATCAAAGGTGCTTAGCTACAAGCAATCCGATGGTTTTGCTAACTGTCAGTAGTGCACAGTCTCCCTGGAAGCTGAAAGTCAAACTGTGTTGCTTTTGGCTTACACACCTGCAACAATAAAGATGGGACTGTTAGAAGCTACAGTCCATSGACTTCAGAGGGTATTGCTTCAGTCCCCTCGTGTTCGAGAGCTTGGCCTTTTTTAGTAGCTGTTGTTAGTGGTGGTGTTCAGTGTGTTTCATCTTTGGACTTGTTGGTGTCCTTTTGAGCTTGGACATCTCAAGCCCTTTTCTCTAGTGTGACTAAAGGCAGAGGAGGCAGAGCCCTCTGTTTTTTACYCCTTTCCAGGAAACAAAAATTGGCCCCAGCTGAAGAAAAGCAGAGCAGGTAAGCTGTCTGTCATCAGCACTGAAACCCAACAGTGGCATGAGGTCCCCTGGCACTGCATAATCCCTCCTAAGGGCTATCTGGAATATCTTGTTTCATCTAAATTGAAAAGTCCAAAAATTATTCAGATAGAATATTTTACTGATAAACAGTTAGAAAGGGGGTTGCAATCAGACCTTGTTTGGACATTTTTTTTTCTCTTCATACAATACACTGTTGAAATGGACAGGCTTTTGGACGTTTGGATTCAAGTATAGCATTACTGTGGTGGGAAAGCACACACAAAGGCCTTGTCACTGTTGCACTAACCAGCAGGGTGTACCCGGTCCTCCTCGCTGTGATAGGAGCGCAGAGCAAAATCTGTAAATTCAAGAGGGAAATAACTCCCTTCGGGCTGGACTGCTCTCTACACATTAGTTGTGCAGCTGCAGAAAAGCTCCGATGCCAGGTGATGAGCTGGCATAGTTCAATTGCCTGCACCTCACCCTCCTGATTAAAGGCAGGCATTTGCCCGTGTTCTCTAAATTACTTGGGATCATTTACAGTTGTAAAAATATGCTGTTACAAAAGCTTTGTCATTCACCTTTAAGGATGACCATGTTCAGTTCTGACAATGTTATCTAGAGAGAACAGCAGCTCCAATCATCTCAAACATGCTTGCAATATAACATGGCTTCAGGCAAAGCTCACTGACACGAATGCTGCAAAAGAAAGGAATGAAAATGAAGTGACCATTACAATGACAAATGTGAGGCAGATGAGACACATTTTTTTCTTGAACAACCAAATTTAAATAACAGAAAATTGCACCGCCTGTCCTTTTTTTTCTTTTCTAGTTCTCTGGAGGTCTTCTTKCTGTAGCAGTGAATTATTCCTGGGCTTGAACACAAAACAGCATGTATCCCCAAAAGCTGTCGTGTTGTCTGTCCAGACGGAGCAAAAGACTTCCGAAACGCTGCCGTCTCGTGGCAGCCTCTTGGCACCACTGCAGCTGCTGGGGCACCTACGGCCTTGCCAGAGGTCACAGGCAGATGTCACAGGCGCTTAGTGGTAGGCAGGATACACAGTGGAAACTTCCTCAGATTTCACAGGTGAAGATAGAGAGTTGGYTTTGTGCAAAAAAAAAAAAGAAAATGAATCAGATGAGACAGGTGCCCGGTCAGATGATGACAAAGTAACTGAACTGCTGCCAAGTGAAGGGCAGCCCTGGATTCCCTTGATGGGTTTCTGTGCTTTCATGAGCCYCATAGCAGCCCTGAATTCAGTCACCTTGCTGAAGCAGTCCTACATCGACAGACRGCGGGGAAGGTTTACAGCTCGGGAAGGCGGATGACCCGGGATGGCTTTCTCAGAAAGGGAGCTCTCTTCTTTTCCAAGCCAAACTTGCTGTACCGCCTCCAGCACATCCTGTTATGCACACTCGGTACAAAACGTTATTAGTAATTTTGCAGTAAATACCAGATGAAGGTATCCTAAATAATGTGAATAATTTTTCCTTTTTTTTTTTTTTTTTTNTTTTTTTTTTTTTTTTTCCCTACCAGCATTAAGTTAATGCAACTTATGTCTAGTACTTGCTTTAGCACTCATCACTTAAAAACAATCATTATCTCTGTGTATAAATTACCGCCATTCAGAGTATTTTAGCGTGTATTTTACAGTGTGCTTTTAAAAGCAAATCAATGCCTGTCTTAATTTTTGATGTATGAATTATTTCCTAGGATTACAGTCTTTAACATTAGGCAAATGAGAGTCAGCTTTTCCAGTCTGTGGCTTTTAAATACCGTGGTTTTTTTCAGAAGAGTTATTTTGTGCAGGGTGGAAGACCTGCTTAGGTGCAAGTCTGACCTGTACATCTGGCAATCTACATGGGGCCTTATCCAGAGCCCATTAAAGTCACTAGGTGGATTTCCACTGACCTGTGATGAAGAATCTTTTTATCCTATGCTAAATGTGTTGACCTCCTGTCCTGTAGTAGACACCAGAGTTTGTATGAATCTTCTGTATATTGCAGTCTGCCCAGAGGTATTGTTAGAAAGAAATCCTTGCTAGACTGTGAGCACAGGTTCTGGGTAGGGTATGTGTTTAATAGTATATTGCCTCAAATAATGTCTATTTTTTAATAAAGCTTACAGAGGCTTTTCTGTGCCTCACCCAAATGATCTGAGCCTAAGCACAGGGGCTCCAAGTTAGTGTCTACTTTGATAAATGGAGATATCCATAGAAAAAGAGAGGTAGCTATAGAATCTCACAGTATTGCGCTCAGGATATACAGTACACATTTGCTACTAATTTACTTCCATATAAATTTTACTAATTCACTTTATAAAAAGCAGACTTGTGTACAGCTTTGAGCAATTATTGATACTTTCAGTAATACTGTCTTCCTCTCCCCCCCGCCTCCCCCAAAGGAAGATTTAGTGACTAAACCTGTTCCCATTAAATCCCACCATTTTTAATTGGAACAGGGTCAGACTAGAGTTTTGCTGGCTGGATTTCAGGACACTTGAAGGATTAATAGATAACTTTCCGAAAGGCCTAGCACATGTTTCACCAGCGGGTGGCTGAAGGGTAGGCACCTCTGCTTTTAAAAAACTTCTGAGCAAGTAAAAGCCATCGCTACTGAAGTTAGCGGCAGCTCRGGGGGTTTGAAGCTCTGCTTCATCATTTATAATGCATTTATGCTGTAGAGGCATGTTCTCTAGCCCTGGTCCAGACTGGCTCTGGAGTATGCATTCAATATGGTGCGTATCGGTGGAGTATCTACATCGGCTGTGCCTTTGGTAGCYGTGCAGGAGATAGCAGGGCTGGGAGCTTAAGCTGGTTGTGCCTGTTATTCTTACAGGGATGGTGTGGCAACCAGGCTGGCCAGAACCTGGATCCCCTTACAAACAAGGAGTCAGCTCATGCCAGGGAAGACCCAGAGTCACGAGCAAGGCCTAGGCAATATGGGTGGCCAGGGAATTGAGATGCACACAGGGGTTCAAGCCCAGAGGTAACGTGCTAATCTGACACGCTGCTCATGTAAGAGGGGAAAATTCATGTGCTTAGTTACCTCCTCCTTCAGTAGTAGAGTCCTGCTGGGGCCAGAATGCTTGCTGCCTTGTGAGACCAAGCCCCTTGATGCAAAATATCACTGATGTATTTAACATTAGTGGCTTTAACAGTAACACTGGTATCATGTGGGTAGTCCCACCAGCCTGCGATAAAAACCTCGAAGAGGCAACAAGTACTGAGTGCAAATACAGCTGTGATAATACTGCCTTTGTATTGGATTGATATAGCTACTGGCACCAGTACAGAATTGCAAGGGTAGGCAGTGTTGTAATGTGATGCCTTTCTTGCTTTATTCACTCAAATGTATATCATTTTATTTTATGTACCCACACCTTAGAACCCTTGGCTTTACATGTCTGCTGCCATAAAATACAAGCCTGTCATTTTCTCAGAGATTTCAAACATTTTCTTCTTCTGTTCATAACTGACTTTTTTTTTTCTCCCTTAAATGCACCTAGTTTTCCTTAATGACATGACGCAGTTGCAGGGATGTTTATGTAAGGTAGGGGGGCCTGTTGTCTTTCTCTTGCAGAAAAATATTTGTTTCTCATGGCTCAAATTTGCTGAAATTTTTTATCAGCTTTTGTTTTCCTAACTCCTCCCCCTGTTGTGTCTTCAGGTGAACCCAAGGACTATCTGTAAACCCTCTCTTTGATCTTGACATAAGCTGCAGCTCACTGAACTGCCCTTCATATTTGTTTTTGATACTTAATCTGTTTGGACATCCCTAAAAGTGGAGTGACTTTGAGGCAGCGATGAGGTGCCAATCAGTTTATTAAGTCATCCTTGTACAGAAGTGACAAGCTTCATCTGATCTTGGAGCCTAACTAAATGCAGCCAAGAAGAAACGTGGAGAAAGCCATTCATCTGCCTTCTATTTTTCTTAAACTCTGAGGTCAGCTGGTATCTAGCTTGCAGTGCCCAAAACCACATATAAATCTGCTTTTGCATACACACACARAGGGCGAAAAGGGAGGTTTGTTCTTTGAGAGCTGGGCCCTTGGCCACTAGAAGCTGAGGTAGCTCCAGTACCCAAGTTCAGGCCCAGGTACTGTTTTCACCTGGTCACGGGACCTGCCAGAAATCAGATAGATTTTAGGGACAGAGGCTTCATAGTCCTACAGTGACAAGAAGGCCCAGATTATAGCTGTATGTTGGACTTGCCTGTTGTGGATTGTAGGGCAAACGTTCCCAGCCATGCTGAATGAGGCRGGGGGTCCATCAGCAAGGTGCTCAAACCTCCACTAATAAAGTAAATTGTGTTACAGGATGGTGGTAGGCATTTTCTCTCTGCAGGTGATCTCTCTTAAACTGCTCAAAGTACCATCAAAATTCACTCTTATAACTGTCTACTCATAAAATAGCAGTGGGAACAAAACAAGGGAGCACAGTTCTGCTCGGGAGGAAAAGAAGGTGCCAAAGTTGTTTCAGTTTTGAAGGTTCCTGTAATTTCTAAGAGCTTCTTTTTTGGTGCCAGCATCCTCTGCAGCAGTGTAGTCAGGTCTCGGAGGATTTGTTTTTTGTGCAATCTAATGTGAGTGGAGTCCTAGCAGAGCRTTGCCCTGTCTGCAGGGGATCCCAACAATAGAGTGGCACCCATAGTGACTATAAGATCATAAATTGTTCTGTAGAGGTGTCACCGAAATCGGGAATAAACCTCGTAACACCAAYGTAGTGTTAAAAGGCAGGCATTCTTTATTGGCAGCGCTGGGAACACGGGGGATCGCTCCACCACAGCGTGTTCCCCCTGCATCAAAATTCACCGGCTTTTATACACTTTTTCTGTCAAGTTGTTATTACGTAACTTATTTAACATAAAAATGCATATTACCTTTACATTGATTGGTTTCCTTGATTACATAACCTTATCAACACTCATATCCTAAAACAATCATTGGTTACTAATTTTTAATATTCAAATCAAAACAAAAGATAAGGGAGGTCTCCAAGCGACATCACTGACACACAACAGGTTTCCATAACAGGTTTCCTTAGCTTTTCAAAACTTAACAAATATAATAACTAATTAATATGGTTCCTAAAGTTACAAGATTCAAACGTAACTCCTCTATTCAATTCTCCATTGTTCTCATCCGGTTTCCATTAGTTTCTTAATACAAAACAATAACTACCTGATGAGGGTTCTATGGTTACAAGTTTCAACGCACAATATTCCAACACTCTATTTCCACTATAATCAAATCTGGTGATTTTTACAACAGAGGAGTTAYCTGTTTGGATAAATCAGTGTCCTGCTAGCATCTTTGCACACTGGAGTCCCCCTGCATTGAAGCAGAAACTTGCGTAAACATGAAGAACCGCTTCATTCAGCCTGGTAATTTCTGATGAAGGATAAATGAATGCCCACTGACGATCTTCTAGTTCCTTGTTCTTGCTCGTTTTCCTGGGAAAGCCTTGTCACCTCATCTCTCCCACTCAGAGTTTGTCTAACCAGTCCCTAACTCTGATCTCTAAAAGCATACTGAAAAAAAGTGGCTAAGYCGGAGCTGCTAGCTGCGGTAACAAAATAATTTGAGTAACTGTGACCTCTCCCTCTTTCACACTCTCACTCAGTATCCCCTGGGGCTTGGAGGCACAAGAGCTGGGTATGGTTCCTATCTCTGCCACCAACTTGATAAATTTGAAAGAATTGTTTCATTTCTTTGGGCATCAGTTTCCCCATCTGTGAGAGAATATGATMTTTTGTAATGTACTGCAAGATCTTTGACTGGAAAATGTTCTTACGGTATCTTAAGTACTGCTACRTATTACAGCAAATCAGTACATGTTGAATTCTCTGATTTTTTTTTTTCCTTTTTATTTGATTGAGGGCTTCCTTACACCTCTCTCCATATTTGCCTAGAGATATGCACATATATATATGTATATATGCATATATGCCTGTTACTCGTCTGTCTCCCTGATTACCTAATCTTGAGTTGAAATGACTTAATTTTACCTGATGTCAATTAAGTACATCACAGAGGTAGAAAACCAAGATAAAGCAATGCTGACAGCCCTATATTAAAGTTGGTTTTTCTTTCTCTTCCAATATTTTATATAATGACATATGAAAGTATAAAATGTTTAAAAGAAAGAAAAAGAGAGAGGTCAGTTTTCTGCTGCCAAGACAATGAAAATGAAGTGCGAATGATATAATAATGGATGGCTATGTTACTGCAGATCAGCTGTGTTAAATCCTTCTGGTAATGAAAACAACTATTTGATAGAGCAGAGTGAATGCTGCACAAGAATTAACAAATGGTCATTCAGAATCATCCGATTCATCTACTTATAATGGCTTCCCTGTGAACAAACATGTAACCTTTCATGTTCTGTTTCTATGAAAATGCTAGCAAAACGTTTATAGGCAGGAATAGTCATACACRATTTGCAGGAATACTCATAAAAAATATATTTTGTATTTGTTCCATGTTTTGCATGGGCAGCCCGGTTCTGGCTCTGCTTCAGAGAAGCACTCGTGTTTCTGCCTAGTTTTAAGCCTATCTTTAAGTCACATCGACTTTTGTCCATGTCAAGARAATGAAAGCTTTGCCACTCATTTTGATGACAGCAGGTATGAGCATATCATCCGTGCAATCCAGATGGTGTTTCCATCCCTAATTTATCAACTTCTGAATGTAAACAAAATGCTGTGTGCCATGGGTCCATCAGCAGGCGGTAGGAGTCTCCAAGGGGTGTGTTTGGCCCATCAGTGCTCCTAAGCTCACCAGACAACAGCRCTGGGAAGAAAAAAAGCATGTTTCTCAGGCAGGGGGGATGCATTATTCCTCCTCCGGCGCATTTCTCAGAGGGTGGACCCTGGCAGTGAAATCTCGTTGCTGGGCGTGATCGCGTAGCCCCGCTTTACGACGGTCAGAGGTGAGGACATARGCTGACCTCAGCCAACGTGCTATGAAAGCAGGTACTTCACGAGCCAGCGCACAGCCCTCTCTCTCCTCTTCAGGCTTTTGCCGCTACCATCTTCTGAGCATTTATGTTTATCACACTGTTAGTGCTTTCTTCTTCCAGTGAGTCCACTTTGCAGTGACATACAGATGCCCCTTTTACTAGAGGACTGACACCAAGTTTTTCTGGCTGGGCTGGGGCAGCGGGCACTTGGRTGGTGCTTCGTGTGGCAATGCCTCCTCGGGGGGCTGCTGGGATGAGAGCAAAGGGCTGTGGTGCTGCACAGCAAGTCTGGTGAATCGATGAGCCTGTAAAGAGATCTGGAGGCTTATTGGGAAGTACGTTGTTAATGCTATTAAATATTACTTAGGCCTACAGCAAGCTTGCATGTTCAACAGTTTAAACTGTAATTGCTAGCTGATGCAGAAATAAGACTGAATATATGTAAATCCTGTTGAAATCTAATATMATTTTGGTTTCTCAGACGGATTAGCAGCCTCTACAATTAGCAGTCTGTGCAGCTGATGATGTTAGTGGAGAATCCGTCACACAGTGCTGTAGGACGCATTCAAATTTGAATACAGTAGATGTTCCACTTTTCCAACCTTTAGGAGCATTGCCAAACAACCAGATAACGCAGAGCCCATACTGTGTCCCTTGGGGAGGAGGAGGCTRGGAGCCACAGGAATGTGTGACTGAGTTCCAGTAACCTTGACTYTTTCTCCCTTTTCTCATTACGTTCATGGTTTATGGTTCCAGCTGAGAAGCCAATGCCTCATCCATTTTTCTCCTGCCCTGCTCTTTTCCTGTGACACGGCAATGTTTATTGGGGGGGGAGAGAAACTTCCCTCCTGTGGCCAAAGCAGTTATCCCCAGCTCATGCCATTTAAAGTCCTTCTATCAGCACATTTTCATGGACTTTTTTGCACGTGCATACCACTCTGTGTTTATGTATCTATTTAGAACAAGACTTAGAGAGACAGACACACACATAAAGCCCAACAGATGTCTTTCCAACTATCCATAAAGTCTAATTTTTGCAGCAAGCATTTGAAGAGTGGGTAAAGTGGGTTCTAGGACCCATGCTGGATGAGAGAGAGGTGCAGATGCACTGCAACTACCTTAAATGTGACCAGTCTGATTTGGGGTTTTTTAATGCATTTGGGAACGAAGGTACAAATGTCCCATCTTCCTGTTGTTTTGAAGTTCGAAGATTTGGCTTTTTACTCTGTCCTTCAACAAATGAGCAATCAGTTTGCACTTTTCCATGTCTCAGCATATATGGTTGCTAGCACCTGAGGACCTATGACAGTCACGTCATACCTGGCTGTGGATCCCRTACATTGTATTGTAGGCCTCTTGTTTTGAAATTTTTCATGCAGAATTTTAAGAGAAATGCACTGATAATTATTTTCCCCTCAAATTTGGAAGCATTAAAGAAAACATTTCCTAATGGTGCTCAACATAAGTAGATTTTCTTTGCATCTACAAATCTGAGAACACCTCAGACTTTGTGTATAGAGGCTATTAGTGTGTGATGGCTTCTGGGCTTAAATGATTGTTATCTCTATTCTGCTATGAGCTGTTTGGCAGGGAAGGGTTTTCTGCTCTGTGTTTGTACAGTAACTGTTACAGTGGGTGCTGGGCACTAGGCAATGCAAAGAATAAATAATAGTGGTAGTACTGGAAACCTAAAAAGCCTCTGAGAAGTCTTAGTTACAACGCAGTTACTTTAGATGGAGCCATCCCTGCAGGCAGGTGAGTGGTGGAGGGTTCACTTATTGCAGCATCCCCCAGGATTGTGGGGACACAATCAGTACTATTCAGCACTCTCTTCTTCACATAACTTTCTTTATTGCAATGAACACTCTTCGCTTGCACCATGTCCAGATCAGCTCTTATCTTATTTTTCTGTCATTTAAATGATTTTTCATGAGAGGAGGGTGAGACTGTAATAGCAATACTATCTGTATGTTTTCTAAGGCCATGCCACATCACCTCAAGCTTCCCTTCTTGCTGCTTCCCTTCTTTTCAGAACTTTAAGCAACACGTTGTCATTGACTGAGCTGGAGTGGCATGGGGAGGGCTGTCATGGTCGTTTGCCAGGAGCGTAGATAAAATCCTCATCACAGTGAAGCCAGCAAGATCTTTGTCRCTGTCGCTAGCTGAGACTTCACTCTGTTTCTAAATGGTGCTGAGGAAAAGGATAAGTKAGTTGAATACAATGAAAAGAGCCTGATTGTTTGATGGAGGAGAAAAAAAAACTTTCCTGCAATTTCTGCCAAAGTAAAATGATTATTCCCCCATATAGTCCACCACTGCTCTTGATCAAGCCTTGAACAYTGAATATATGATTTGCAGGTAGAAGTCTCTGCCTGCAGCACCATTTTGATTTGTGGGGTTTTTTTCCCCACTAGCTGCTCTGAGAAGGTCAGTTTTCAAAACAGCTTGTGGAAATACGCAGGTAAATGCTCACTGCTYTGGAAATCCCAAAGAAGGTTTAAATCCATGTGCAGCATTGTGTACACAGAGTTTTCAAAAGTAACCCTCCGTGCAGGGCTGTGCCAGCAGCTCGGCCTGCGATGACACAGCAGCTGGGCTGTGTGTGGCCCCCTGCACAAACGGGACAAACAGTGGCAATAAGAATCAAGCTCTGGAGATGCATCTGTGGGAAGGAGAGTTTCTGTTCTTTCCTGGTGGAGAGACAATTTTAGACTCACTGTGGGGGGATATTGTTGCCCCATTGCTTTAAAGTTTTTTAAAGGACTTACCTTGTTCCGCTTACACACACACTCTTCAGAAATGTTAATCTCACTATTATTCTTAATTGTTTCAGGAAAATCGGAGGTACTGCTCCCTAAAGGATTTTAAGTTACTAAGAAGCATTTGCTAAGAGAAGTGATGTTGTACTTTCCCCCCCCCCCCCAAGCAGCTGAGAGTGTTAGCCAAAAGTGAAGAGGGAGGGCTTTATTGTAAAAATTCTTTAAATAATGTTGCTATGCTTCTTGGCTGTCCTCTTTAAAGCCATTTTAATAGCAAGCCCACTCAAGCAGTCTGACAGCTCACATCATTGTGYACGTGGCTACCCCACAAATGGACAAGGGCGGCGGGGGAAGAACGTCACTTGTTGGATTTGGCTGTGCCTGAGCCGGGAGCCCTCTGCACAGACACCTTCTTGTCTTTAGGGAGGGGAATTACCTGGGCCAGCCTTGTATGACCTGACAGAGATTCTCTGAGGTCACAAGGCCACTTCARGAGTCCTTCCACTTCCCTGGAAGCTGCCCAGCAAAGCCACCATGTGAACTTTTGTGGACCGAGTTGCTTTTTTGGTGGTTTGTGTTACAAAACTTTGTTGCATGTTTGCCTAGCTCAAATGCGGTCGAGGCAAATGCAAAGGAACTTTTAGATGGCGCTGGCRGCTGCTTCTTCTATTTTTGTAATTTTGGTTTGTTTATGCTCAACTTCTAAAGCAAACCTCCTCTCGAAGAACAAAGAGCCTCAGCAAACCCCAATGATTCAAGTCTCTCCAGCGTGTCGCCAAAAGAGCCAGAGGCAGAATTTAGCTCAGCAGATTTTATCTGCCCAGACTCCACATGTACAAGGACAAACCATCCTGGCTTGTTTCAAAGAAGARGCACAGATCATCACGTGTATGTCTATCACATGTGCAGTGTTGGTTCAGCCATGGGAACTGGACAACAGCCTATTCCAGAACCAAAGAGCTCAGCAGAGTAAACAGCCCTGATTTGCACCAGTTCTTTTGATGAGTGGCATGCACCTCAGTCTACTTCCTTACGGTCCCGTGTGGTTGCTGTCATGCCCACTTTCACTTGTGGTCAGAAGGAGGGCTGTGACCTCTGTAAAAGAAGAGGGTTGCTGGAAGAAGCTACTCTTCAAGCCCTTGCCATCTGTCTGTCCTTCCTTCTCCCTGCCAGAAGGCGAGTAACTGCTGTTACTAAAACAATTATATATTCTCTGGCTCCCCTAGATGTTTTAAACCACTTGGTGCCCTGAATTAGGCTAGGAAGACAACCATATGTTTTTTCCTGGGTGCTTTTTCAAATTGACTCTTCAGGATTCAATACCAACATTATGATACTAATATGTGGCAGTGAAAGGACTTTTTATCATTCCCTGGAAGTGAACAAGGCCTCATGGCTGAGAACGAGGAGAAGAAAATGAATGCTGTCTGAAAGGGTCCTGTGACTGCCCTGAAGAGCAGGAGAGCCTGAGCTGCATGCATATGCCAGCCTGGGACGTTTTCCTCACATTTCAAGTTCAAGGAGTATTAGGAGGCAAAAGGGAAACAGTTCAGCACTCCTCAGAGACGTGAATTAATTAGCAGGAGCCTGATGAGAGACAAAAAATTATCATCTTCACAGGGGAGAGCCTAAGGCATGTAGAGGTTATGTCCTAAAACACMACCTCACCAAGAGCTCACAGTAGCRCCTGGGATGGGAGAGTCCTGCTGTACGGAAGCTCTGTGCTGTATGTATCCAAGTGGGTAGAGACGGAACAACATATATTGCAATAAAGATTATACGTTGGAATGCATGGAAAGGAGAGCAGGGTCAACAAAACATACCTGGAGAAGACCGTCTCCTTGCATAACCCAACTAAATACTGGGAGACATGTTTCTTTCTGCTCACTGGATGGTAGTTAGTGTGTATCAGGAGGTTCTATACTTGTGTTCACCTCTCTGTTCCCGGGCTGTGAGAGTAGGCTAGCTGCACCTACAAGGTTGGCTTTATGCAATGTTTGTAGGCAATGGCTACAGCCATCCTGCAGGAGAGGGCACCTCCCCCCATCTGGTTTCCAGTTGTTCATCCCTGCCCTCCTCCTGGTGGGTACTGCATCCTCAAGTCCACTTCTCCCTCATGTAAAAGCCCACTAATTGTTTTCACCCTAAATAGCAAAGAACTGTTATTTAAAGTCCTTCGCAGTAGCCAGCGCAGGGCAGAGAGCTGTTGCAGTGGCAGCTCAGCAGAAGGTGGTGGAGGAGCAGTAACTTCTTTGGCCCGCACAACCACAACTGAGGGAGGACTTGTGGTCAATGCTGCCGCAGCCCTTAAGGTCTCACCTGCTGTTGTGGTGGCATCCCCAACTCCAGGCTGGACTAGGGGAGGGCTTTAGAGCTAGCAGGAATGAYTGGCCTGTACTTCTGYTGGTCTGTGCCAGAGGTCTTTTGCMAGCCCTGCTGGTTAGTGTCCATGTAAGTCCAGGRCTTATGTGACCTCTTACTACACTTGGAGTTTTGAGAAAGGAAGCACCATTGCTGATACCAAGTTGCCAATCTTCCACCTATATGTGRCACCTGGAAAAACACTGGAGCAGCAAAGAAACAGAGGCCTTAGCAACCTCAGAGGTGTCACCTATGCTTTTTAATTAATTTCTTTGTAGGTAACTCCAACCATAATGTGTCCTGGTTGTTTTGTGGTGGTGTTGATGATGATCTTTTAATGAGCTAATACATTCGTTACTCACTACTCTAGCATGTAAGGYAATTACTTCTGTTCATTCAGAAACTAAAAGTGTTGGGGTTTTTTTTTCAGGACAGGTTGGCAAACAYCCCTTAGCCAAGGATCCAAGGGCATCATCCTTTCTCAGCTGCACAACTTCTCATTAATATTTGAAAAGGTTTACTGCAAAATTTAGGGTTGGAGTGTAGTATTTTATGCAGTTATTTTGAAATTCATAGATTCCKAGATTTTTCAGGCCAGAAGGGACTATTATGCGCACCTTCTCTGACCCCCTGTATAATGTAGGCTACATTTGTTTAAAGTTTCAATTTGTTTTCCTGAGCAAACTTATATTTATTATATGTAGTTTGGTACAGAAGAGTAGCTAGTGAAAAGGTTGAAACCCATAAATATTATATCAGACCACCTGGTGCTCTGAAGCTTGTTTCTGAACGATGGCCACTCAAAACGAACAGCAGCTTGAAAGATACGGAGATATAATGATGTGACTATTGCGAAGAGCAARTGAATGGCTCCATGTTAGGGAATGATGTTTCTTGGAGCCTGGTTTCAGTTCAAGCGTTGTTTTTTCCTTTGGCAAACAAATGCTCTTTCAGTCAGCATAACCTTTATTTTAGAAACAGGGAAGCAAGAAGGGAGAGGAATGTTTCTGTAGGAGATCACACTATATCTGAATAACTCAGTAATGAAAAGCCATCTCAAACTGACAAGGGAATACCCCTTACCRAGGGCAAAATTTACACTTAAATGTGCAGCATGCAGAAAATAGCCTGATACCTACATAACTATAGTCGCTATAGTGTAATGATTCATCTGMATAGCRGGGAAATATATTTTGTATTTACTGACATCCTGTTGTGTGATTGAAGATGTGTTGAATGGCTCAAGAGAGATGTTTCTGTCTTAGCATCTCTATTTTAAACAAAGATGAAAAGGAAGGGCCATAGGAGTCTCAGACTGAGCAGCCATCTCGGTGACACAAACCTGGGCTTTGATGATCATGCTTTCACTCAGCCTATTGCTCACACTAGAAGCCTGCAGAAGTGCTTCACAGCTCAGCACAGACCCACCATGTAAAAACTACAGGTTCTGTCCTGATGATTAACGTTAGCTGTTTGAAATAATCCAAATGCTGCTCTCTGATCTGATAAAAAGAATAAATACGTTGGGTGTGAATGATGGGAGCTAGGGGGAAGAACTGGGAGGGGATGAGGACAGGAGTTTTTGCCAGGCTCAGTTTTCTGAGAATGAAACAGCTTTCGGGGGGGGGAGGTGGAGGCAGAATATTATTCTTTTTAAATTTTTTTTCCTCCTCCAGATGTTGCTGTGCCAGAGGCTTGCCCCTGATCTGGAGACTGTGTTTTACTGGAGTGCTCTGTGGGCTGCCTGAGGTGGGAGAGCGGAGAGATTCTCCCAGCAAACAGCACAAATGCTCTGGTGGCACAGGAGGAGTTCCGCTCGCGGTACATCCACAAGTGAGTTAACAAGGAAAAGTACTTCGGGTCCCCACAGGTACAAAATCCAGCAGTAGCGTTCAGCAAATCATGAGGTACTGACTGCCAGCTTTTCTCAAATCTTGCCCAGCTCATTTCGCCTTCTGTACGTCTTGCTAGGCTCTATTTGGTCTCTGCACACCCCATTTTACTCCAGTGAAGACCAGATATCTAAAGATGAGAGTATCAGTGGTATGAACACATACTTGCTTGTGTGCAAAGACACTACTGCCTCTGGAGAAGATCAGCCCCCAGAGAATGAATGAACCGTGCTGCAGCAAACAATGTCTAATAAATACAAGAAGTTAGAAAAAGGCATGGTATGCAATAATAAGAGAAATTAAATTAATTGTATCTTTGCAATGTGCAAAGGTATTCTACTACACAAAGTTAGATATTTTAATTTGATTCATCATTTAACTGATTCAGTTTRTGATGATGTAACTTAGTTTTTTATYAATACAGGTCTTTTTCTACTCCTGCTGTTAAAAGACCCATCGTTAGGTTATTTTTCTGTTGATATTTTAGGAGATGTTATAATCATCATGTAATCCATGTTCTAATCATTATTTCTGATTACATCAGCTGCTTTCATCTGGCTTTAAGGTCCTACTCTTTTTCTTCATGCCTTTTAATATACTTTAATAATCTTTCCATTAAAACTGCTGTTTCCTAGATGTGACACAGGTATCATATTGGATCTATATATTATTATTACATTTGTTGTTTTTAATTATATATTGAAGAAGAGGGAAACTGCTGGCTCTGTGGAAGAGATTTAGTGACACAAGGACTGTTTTAAGCAAAACACAATTAACAGAACAGCCAAACTGTATGAAAAAAATGGAACAAAAATTAGGAGCTGCTCATAACAATGTTTTGCCATTTTCTGCACATGCTTGTTTGACAGACTGTGGTTATGTGAGYGTGGAGGAGTGGTGACTGCTGCAAGTTCTTGTTTTTCTCTGAAGTCCTCTGAGCATTCATTCTGGATGTAATGAAAGATCTTTGTACACTGAGCCATGAGAAATTCAAGGGTCCACTCCTGAGCTTCTTGACCAATAGGATTTTTTTATTTTTTTTTTTCCCAAGGAAGGTTTTGCAGTCTGGTGACATACTGGTAAATAAATTGATGGCAGGTCGATGGGTTAAAAAGTACGGTCTCAGGTATGGTGCTTGGCCTGGAGAACCAGAACGGGGGTATTTTGTGYGGGTTGGACTAACCACGTTGCTCTTTTTCTCATTCTGGGGATGAATGTGTGTAAAGGATAAGTTCTTCAGGGAAGAACCGCATTGCGTGACCGCGTGGTTGGGTAGCTTCCTAACATCTGCCGCAGAGGTGTTTGCACCTGAGGTGACTGTTTGGGCCCCGTTTGTAGGCAGTGCACAGAATGAATTGGGCTTTCCCAGGGTAGAATTCATCTGACCTTTCTTCAGCATCCTATTTTGTGATGAAATAAACACGCTTCCTGGAAATTCCTGTACTGAATAGAAAGGCAACCTACTGTGATTAGCTCTTGTTTAGACATCARACCTTCAATCATCTTAAATTTGGGTGAGAGGATCCAACCTCACCTATCACTGCAGGGCACCACTTTCTTAAGGAGCTGCTGGGAGCTGTTCAGTATGTAAAATTATAATTTAAATCTCTAATGTTGAAAYAAATTAATTCATGCTTTTGTCTGTTTACAAATGAAGATCATGCTTTGTATCAGTAATTGCTTACAGCATATGAGGAGTTCRTGTGTCAGGTTCTGACACAGCAGCATTTGTTTTTAGCAGTGTTATAACTCAGATTGATCAGTGAAGGAGAAGAAAACTGGCAGAAAAAAGGTGGGATACCAACTGCTAGCAAGAAGCTGCATCTGCTCTTCTGCTCTGCCATTTCCTTTATAAACAGTTCTTTGCTCTCCAGGCAAGAGATTTTCACACCCATATGTGAAGAGGGCCTCTATTCAAGCAGGATGTAATAGCCCTAGTCTTGGGGACATTCAGTCTCTAGACGTGCTCAGTCCTTTTTTTTTTTTTTTTYTWTTWTTTTTWTTTCCCTGCCCTCGGCAGAGACTTAGACTTAGGGACTGAGCAGAGCCCACCCATGCAGCTCAGCCAGCAAAGGGAGTAATTTGTCATTGTTTCCAGGTGCAAACTTTCAGATCAGTGAAGTGGGATGGAATGACAGGCTGGTGTCAGCCATCCAGGGGCTCACAGTCTCTGTCTCCAACATTGCAGGGAGATACCTGTGTTCTCCTTATTCACCGAAGGGTAACTTTCAGACAGTAAAAACACCTCATGATCACCTTTAGGAACCTCCCAAAGACATGGAGCCAGTATGATACACATTACTAAATTACTCAGAGACTTGATGATCATTCTTATTATCATTCTCATTATATATTATGTCAAGTAGTTGGACACATGTAAAGGAATAAGACTCCTCTCTCTCTGGAATTACTTGCTTCCAGACCTGGAAATAACAAAATGGGAAAGAACAGCACTTAGCTAAATTATATTATTGTGAGCTTTATCAATCTGCTATCAATCTATCCAGAACCACATGCTGTGACCTATCTCTTGGTGCTTTGCCCTGGCCAGAGCTGTACAGAGTTTTCTGTAAAGTCCTTGCACAAAGACACTTAAGAGTGCATGTACAAAAACCAGTGAAGGAGCTCGAGGCTCTCTCCCAGACCTGTTCAATTCTGCAGTATGGATGCTTTCAAAGCAGGTTTTAGGGAGAAGTTTTCCATTAATGATGACCAGACACAGTAAGTTTTGATACACGGGAAGACAGATCCACCATTTGTGAAACGGTGGGGAAGGGCACAAAAGAAAGGGCAGCTTCTCCACGCGCTCCCGTTTCAAACTCTGAGTTTGCCTTAGCAGAAAAACATTAAAAGTTGCCCCCTCCTCAGCCCACAGCCGTCTTCACTGGGTTAGGTGCATTAGCAATACCCAGGTAGCACTTGTCAGCTGTCTAGGATTTTTCTTTTCCTTCTTCTTCAAATCACTTTAGCTCAGAGAGTTGTTTTTTGGTTGATTTTGTTTTTTTTTTTTATTCTGGTCTTTTCTCCTGCCTTATTTAAGCCACTGGTCTATCTATTAATTTGTTACTGTTTTCCTGATGGAGTAGCATCCAATGATAATTTGTTACTGTGAAGCCCGTAATGACTTTTAATTGTGGCTCCTAATGCCACACGCTGTCATTTAAATCTCAATGGCTGTCACTTCCTAGTTCTTTCCCAGAGAAAATACGGCTCTTTCCCCCTTCAAACATCTGCATTAGCGCACAGTTTATGCCTGCCTCGGTTGGGCTGAGTGAGTCACAAAATGCCAGCTCCTCGAATTATTAGCTTCTCTGACTTAGCCCTGGTGGAAAAAAAAAACAMCATAATCTATTTGTTACTTTCAGTGGACACTCTGGATACAAAAGAAACGTTGCAGATTCAAACAGACATGTCCTTGCAGATACGCTCGTGTGGTTTTGTTTGTTTGGAGAAGCCCAGCCTTGTGGCTCTTGCTGTCGTTTTTTAAAAAGAAGCAAAATCATCCAAGCAATTATTTTTGCGGGTGCTTTCCTGAGCAGAGTGAGGTGGTCTGCTGCACTGAAGTCATTGGACTTTTTCCTCCTCGCTTCAGTGGCATTGAATTTCTTACCCAGAACTTAGCACTAAGCAGTTTTTACTCCCTTGTATACATAGGACGGAGGGGAGGAGGAGAGGTTTCTGGGCAAATCCCAGCAACAGTGCAGTATATAATTGCAGTAAAGTTCTCACTCAAGTAATGTGCTACATCTGAAATCGAATAAATTTGATTGTATTTTTAAAGAACRGGGGTGACGGTGTCTGCAGTGCATAGGTCAGGCAGATCTGGAGGTAGCACACGGTTTCCCTCGGTAAGAAGCCTGCCGGCAAGGTGTGAGGGTGGGCGGGAGGACAAGGGCTAGTGAGCCTCACAGTCTCACCCTGGAGGAAGCACACAAGGTGCCACAAGGCCATAGTTGTGAAGGTTGTGCAAGTACAGCAGAGGAAAACAYTGAGAGTCTTCACCTTTCCCTTAGGACCCAGCACAGGAGGAARTATTCTTGCTGAGTGCTGACTCCTTCACCTGCCTGCGTGCCCAAAGGCTGGTCAGTGTAATGCCAGTCGGGACTCTCATGTGGCTTCTTAGGGTTGGTCATCCTTGGGAAAAAACTCTGGGACTTGTGCACTGGGAAACGTAAGCCTCTCAGGCTGAGCTACCCCATTGCTTCTCTTAGCTTGTCAACAGCTGTAGACTTGTAAGCTCTTACATGAACCAGACAGAAAGGAACAAAACCACAAAAGGCTGGCATAGTTGTATGTGGTCAGTCATCTCTGCAGCAAAAATGCCCCCAAAGGAACAGACAGAGGAAACTGTGCTAGCAGAAGGTACTAAACTATTTGTTTACTGTCCTGTGCTGAAAAGAGACAATATCATTCTCCATTTATACTATTAAATTTTTTTTTCTAAAACTTAGGCTGAAGTCTAAAACGTGATCTTATTAGTAACTGTGGTTAAACAGAACAATGACCCAGCACGTGTCTAAATGGAAGCTGAGATTTTTCAGAGGAGCCTGAGGGGGCTGAGCGCTCACCTCTCAGCAGAAGGGAATTGCAGTTAGCCCCCAGTGTTTTCCAGGTCTGACTCCCCATGCTTTCCTTCATGAGCTCATTCACGTTGCGTAGTGGAGATAATGTCTACGTAAATATTAAGATATGCGGAAGTCTATATTGATCTTTGATTTTGTTTTCAGTTGTTTCTACATCTTGACTGATTTAATCCTTCTTAGGCTGCACAGTTGTCATTAGCCAGCACCATCAGCCAGAGAACAGTGTCAGGGCAGCAGTCTGTACAAGCCGCTGTCTGCTGTCAGGTTTTTCTTGTGTCCTTATTACAGAAGAACAAAACCTTTTTCTTCACTGAGCTATCAAAGACATGCTGTCTGTGYGTGTGTCATGGAGCAAAATAAGATTCCTCCTCCTCACCTCACAGCTTAAAAAGCTATTTAATATAGAGGGACCTCATCAGGCTGTATACTCATTGTATTTCCAGTGCAAGCTCAGTGGTGCTCTCTGATATTAACTATTGGCTCTCGCTTTCAATGGGCTACTTGCACTTTGGTTTGTTTGAAAATATTTTTGCTTTATTAATAGAAATGAGGATAGGAGTGATGTATTGTACACGGTGAGAAACTTATTTTACTAAAAACTGTGGTGGCTTCTGGCTTTGACAGTAATGCAGTCTGCTTTTAYAGGGAAGTGGGTACTATCTGTAGGAGCTTACAGGGATATGAGCTGACTCTTCTGTAGCCAGCAACCTTCATCCTTCCCTTCTTTGGCTGCGTTTCCCCTGGTACTAACAAGCTGAGGGAATCTTCTGGCAGCAATTCCTCCCTGCCAGCACAACAGTGCAGGTCCCTTCTGAGCTGCCCTGGGCTTGCCCACTTAGTGGCTGGGCCAGAGAGAGAGCTGGCATGAAATGTGGAGAGACTCGGGGCCATGTCCTGCCTCAGCCAACGTGGAAAGCTGACAGGTCTTCCCTACCAGCGAAATGGCACGGGAAATGCTTTAGCTATTTCTTGAAATCTTGCCGACGTGGTGGGAGGGAGGTGTGGGACTGGCAGTGAGTACAAGTCTTGCAGTTGTAGCTCATTAATTTCGAAGGTTTTGACGCCTTGTGATTCTCCTGCACTCTATATGTAGAATTGACTGGTAAACTCAGTGTAGTCCAAGTGAGGTACATGGCTTAATAGCAGCAGCCTCATCTGGAAGGCTCAGGGCTAAACGAACCYCCTTAGCTCTGGAGGTGGGGATGCTCGGGTGACGGCTGTGGTAGGCTGGTCGTACAGAGCTGTGCTTCCAGAGCCCGTTGTACGGATACACGGAAAGCCACAGYGACGGGCCCTGTCAGCACAGCCAACTCCTTAAGCTCAAGCTGTTCAGTCTTGCAGCAGGGGAGAGCTCTGCGTTTTTGAGGGGAGGAGGGGATGCTTAAATTGGCAGCTGGAAAAGATGCCATAGGTTAGCTTCTGTGATCTAAGATGCCCCAGCAGAGATCAGTGCAACATCTGCTTTGCTTGTCTTGCGCATACCTACATATTCATGCACAGCTTTCTGAAGTCTCAAGAGACAACTGAGCATATAGGACAAAGAGTTCCAGTGAGCTGTAAACCTCCTGCTTTAGCTGATGGGAGATGAAACATCTTTTCTCTGTCGTATTTTAATTTCCAAAGAGTTTTTCAGGCTTACGGGAAAAGACAGATCTTTTAGGGGGTGTCTGCCTCCTCACCTGTTTCCTGATAAATTGGAAGAGCAATTGGAAATTACCAAAAATAAGCACGTACTAAGAACCAGGCTATCTGGGGAATAATGCATCTTTGTGCAGGCCCCRAGAGCTAATGCCATGTGAGTAAACCAAGCGCAAGGGAGTGACGTACAGTCCTGGCAGGACGTGGGCGGCCCCACAGTGAAGAAAGGTTCCCAACACATCCAGCGAGGAGTGTGGAATGCGCTCTTCACTGGAGCCAGGCCCTTCTCTCTAACGCCAGCCGAATGAAAGGAAATCAATGTTAGAACTGCCGGAGAAGTGGATCCCATGCGACTACCAGCTTCCCAGAGCAAGGATAAAGCACAGCTCCTCAGACCTGTCAGGGTGGTCCCTGGAGTTTGTGACTTACAAGCCACACATTGCAAAAAGCCTGAGTTTGATGTGTACTGCACAACACGTTGCGGAGCTTTTTCTTGCAGAGCAGGAGSGGATGAAGAAAGCTCTTTACAGTGATCACTGCATATCCCCTGCTCCGGGCTTGTTTTAACTAAGCCTTGTCTAGATGGGAGGATCTTGCTCAAATTTGCTCAATATTTTGAGCGCACCAACATTGTAAACATCTGAGCTATTCTGAGTTAAATCTGTCTTAAAAGAACTTGTTTTGATGTTGAAGATCACACCTCTTTACTYCAATTCTCAAGAAAAATCACAAAAGTACATGGCAAGTGTCTCCCTTTGGGTACATCCTGGATTTACTCTGCACTTGGGAAAGGACAAATTTTTCCTCTGTTTTCCTCCCCTCCCTTCCTTCCTCCTTCYGTCCATCCTACAGGTGGCTTAAAATAATCATCTGCATTTGCCATCTTGTTCATTATTTGACCACTGATTTAYGTCTTACTGTCAGTGTTAGTGTGGTGAGCATGTGCTGTTCTTAGGTGGTCCTTGACTTTCTTAATTCTCATCTTACCCCATGGATAGAGCTGTGTGAAGGCAGAACATCCCGGAAAGATGCTTGTATGTTTGACATACATGATGCTGGGAGGAAATTTTGTCTTTCTGTGTTCTCTGCCACCCTGCTCCTCTAAAGAGAATCAATATGTTTTCAAACCAGTGTTCAGCTCGCTCCTCTCTCAGCTCTGAAACCTCCCAGGTACAGCAGTCATTCTGAGTTCTGGCATTTGTGTTCTGCTAAAATAAATCAGAGTGATTTTTTTAAAAAGGCTTTGAGCACTGAATAACTTGRAAAAAAGTAAAAGGACAGTCTTCAGTTGTAATGATCTGGCAGGATAGAATTTGGTGATCTTCTCTTTTTCACTGCTCACTTGCACACAAACTGGTGTACACACTGTTTTACAACAGCACCTAGATACTCTAATGTGCAGCAGATGCAGAAAGGAACAAACTGTTGCTCGAAAAGGCTGCACTTAAAGTGGTCCAAAAGTTGTGAACAGATATAAACAAATACAAAAGAGCTTGTTTGTTAAATGAAACACATGTTTTTCAGATTCCTTTTTTTGGATTGAAAGGGTTGTTTCTTTTTTCTTCATGTTTAGAGTAACTAAAGAAATCATTCTTTCATTTTGTTCTCCTTTTTTTTCCCACATTTCAATGGGTAGAGATACCACTGGACCATTTTCATAGAAGCTAGAGAGTGTTAACCGGAGATTTCAGACTTAAACTTTTCACTACATTGCCATCCTTTCTTGATAAGGTCACTCTCACTTATTCTAACTTGTTTGCATTTCAGTGCTTTGTGTGATGCATTTGGTGCTAGAGCAGCTCTGCACAGAAAAATGACCTTTCTTCCTCAAGAGTCTCTGCGGAGCTAAGCAATCATAAGTTTTTAAATTGAAGGATTCACAGCAACGTTTTAGAGCAAACTTCTGGCCACTGCCGCTCAGGGTAAAGCACATACCAACCAGGTAGGCAGGGCAAATCTCCGTCGCAACAACCGGAGATGCTAAGCGCCGCACTCGGGAAGCACAAGCACAAACCACTCGATCCGGGCCTGTAACTGAAATAATGWCAACCCAGGAGTTTGTGTCAGTTTGTGTCATCCTGCCTGTAGTCCAGGCACGGTGCATGTGTTGCTGCTTTTCTTTGTTTCCATCGATGGCTGTATTTGGGGTCATCTCCGTCTCCATCTAATCTCTCCTTGTCTTCTGCTTGTTCTTCACTGCTGAAGAAACTGGGACTTCGATAYGAAGGAGAGGATAGATGGGTACTCGGCAAAGAGAGCCATGGAGGAAAAAAAGGCATTTCTTCTTTAGGGCTGGGAACAGCTCARTACCATATGGGAGTGCTGCAGCATACGGCCACGGGGGAGCCTGTAAACACTGCTGGGGGAGCTGACGTGGGACCCCTGCTGCCACACTCAGGCCTCCCTGTGACCCTTTGCCCTGCAGGGAATTTCACTCTGAGGGAGAGCTTTGCAAAAACTGAGCGCTCATTTAATCACCAAATTAAAGTCTTAATCCGTTTCCAYTTGAAATCAAAGGTGTAACTTTGCACCAGTTTCTGCACTGGATGGAGGCCTGAAGAAGTCAACGTGTCTGGGGGCTGCCCCACTTTGAAACTTCAGTAACAAATACATGGGAACAGCAGAGGAGCAAGCATCCAGAGCTGTGTTTGCAAGGACTAATATTTAACACTGGGAACATAAATACTTTTTAAAATGTTTAACACAAATGATTGTTGCCATAAAGCTGGAATGGCGCAGGGCCTTCATGCATCTTAGAAATGTTTTGACATAACAGCCTAAACTAGGATTTAATAAAATTCTTGTGCTCGAAAAAGTACTCATAATTTTTGCTTAATTTCTACATGTTTTCTCCCTCTTTAATTGTAGTTCAACAAAGCRGAGGGACTAATCTCAGATAAAAGTAGAAACACTAAGATTAAAGTGCACTTCTGTTTATTTTTAAGGGCAATGGGTTAATATGAGCACTCTATTGTTGATGTCAGCATCACAAGCCAAAGATAAACACCACTTTTCTGCACTTACATCACATTTTCAGGGCATTATTCTTCATTAACGAGTATTTTCTTCTGCAATGGAAAAGAATGACTTTGTCATAAGCTTATTGGCTACCAGTCATAACCATTTTGTGGCTGTTCTGTAAAATATTTGCTCCTTTTTATCATGATGTTTGCACTTATTTCAGCGTCATTTTTATTTTCATTTCCTTAARTTCTGACTCTTTTACAATGGAGTTATTCCTTTTTCTTGAAACAAAAGAATTTTATTCTTTAACTGCATGTATTTTCTCTTATTTTACCTTTGTTATCGTTACCTCAAGTAAGATATTAGAAATGTGATGCTCTTGCTATGATAAAGGTTCCAAATGTCCTGTGGGGAAGAGTTGATAATGTATATTTACAGGACTGTTCCCTGTTTCTGTTTTCTTTCTCTTGCCTAATTTACTGTYGGAGTCTTCAGTTGTTTTACAAGTAAAGTCGGTGTAGTAATTTGCTTTAGAAAGACTGGGAGATAATATCTACCTAGGTAGTTACAAAGACACTAATCATTGCAATCTTTCTTCTTGTCCATCTTTTAAAGTGTCCCTTTAAGAAATCTATCACCTGTATCCAGGTACTCGGGTCCTTCTATGAAAAATTTCTCCATGTAATCAGTGAATAGCGTGATTTGCTAAAAGAGATGGAGACATTTCAAAGCTGTGGAGAGGCATCTTCGTTCTTCATTTGAAAGGCCTTTCTGCAGACCACCAAGAAGCACATCCTACAGCTGCCAGCAGTTACATGCTTCTGATGCTGGTATGTAGAAAGCCATGCAACATAAAGCTCTGCCATGTGAAATAACATGGGCAGCTTGTAATTTAAAATCATTTCTTACTGTCATCTTATTTTGACCTGTACCTCTTGCAGGACAGTCTCTGGAATGTATCTRCCCTTGCCTTATCTATGTTAAAATTTTATCTCCTGCATCTTACTCATCTGCAGGGGTACATGCAGGTTGTAGCAAATATCCTTCCTCTTTTGCTCCTATTGAGCTTCGGATGAGGAGAAGTTGGAACAAAAGTTTAGTTTTTCCACGCTTAGGAAGTAAATTTAGGCAATATAACTTATTGAGGCCAAAATCTCACTGGGCAGCCCTAACCTAATTCTCAGTTACTATTTTCCTATGTGGAAATTTAGAAATATTTTGACATTTTTTCCAGTTCAGAACAAAACAAATTTCAAAAATCTTGAAATCCTTCTGAAACATTTTCCTTTCTTCACGTGGCTCTGGCTCACAGAAGAACCTACTCAAAAGAGCTAGTGGTTCAGAAGGAGACTAGAAACAAGGTTATGTGATTTAAAGGACCAACTGCATTTTACCAATGCTGCTTGCATACCATGTTATCGCCACTGAYGTTCAGTAAATAATTTCATCAACTAATTCGGAACAATTAGAAAAACTCACCATGCAATCACAAGAAGAAAAAAGACAAGTTATTAGAAGAGATTATTTATTTTGAAATAATTGTTGTCRTTTAAGTATCATCTCGTATATTCTTCCCGACACAAATACAGTCACGGTGAAAGAAGCTGACGACAGCTGACTGCTGTACTGTGGCTGTTAAATGATAGGGTATCCCACTGAAGCAACCAGTACTGAATGGTTCCTGGTTGGTGGGATAAGAAGTACTAAAAATACCAACATATAGTCCTAAGATAGTTTCCTCTGACTACATCTGAAATACTTAGCCACACCTGAAAGGAGGTTGTAGCGAGGTGGGTGTTGGTCTCTCTTCCTTTTGATAGGACAAGAGGAAACGGCCTCAAGTTGCACCAGGGAAGGTTTAGGTTGGACATTAGGAAAAATTGCTTCCCTGAAAGGGTTATCAAGCACTGGAACAGGCTGCCCAGGGAAGTGGTAGCGTCACCATCCCTGGAGGTATTTAAAAGATGTGTAGATGTGGTGCTTAGGGACATGGTTTAATGATGGACTTGGCAGTGTTGGGTTAATGGTTGGACTCGATGACCTTAAAAGTCTCTCAACCTAAATGATTCTGTGATTCTGTGTTGTATTTTTGTGAGCACCACAYAGGAAATAAAAGCATTAGAAATCAGCTTACTAGAATTAAGTGTGCTAAACTACGCACTGTTATAGAGTCTGGTTTATAAACTCATGAACCATCTTTATACATGCAAATCCTGTATTTGCATGCATATAAATGGCTTGCAGATTAGGATACAAAGAGACTATTGTGATCATCTAGTCCGGCCTTCAGCCGGAAATGCTTGTTTGCATAGAGTATTTGTACTTGTCTGTCTATTTGTATCTCCATCTCTCCAGCCATCCCTCAGTTGTTAAATTTTCTGAGCAAAAGTTCACGCTTCCTCAAATTTTTCTATCCACCCACTTAAGTTTGAACATCTCCCTCTTCCTGGGAAAAACTGATCTGAATTCTTTGATCTTCCAAATTCTTCTTGTAGGACAGCAGGCATCCAACTTTATCTGTGCGTGTCTGCATTTGCATGAAAATAACTTTYCTTCTTCCTACGTATGTTTGGGAAGGAAAGCAGTGGAGTGACACATACTTCTCAGTAATGTTTTCCTATTGCACAGATGCTGTAGTAACAAAGGTTCAAAATGTATTTGACTGTAATTTCTGCAAGCTTATATCTGAAATACTCTCAAGATTTCTTGTGTCAGAGGTAGGAGAACTTGCTGCCTAAGAGAACTTATACTGTTAGTCTGTACTGGCTTGTCTGTTTTTATTTGTGTCTGTCATGAAAGTGCATCTAAGAATCTCACTCTTAATTCAAGGCCAGCTAATGGGGTAATTTGTAAATCATGTCTCACYGTTGAGTTCTACGGCCACACTTGTCTCTCTTTTTAAAACATTATTAATCATTTTGTCATATGTCCTTCAGTAGTGAGGACTGAAGCATCATGCTGTAAGAGCCTTCACATGCCATTGCATCCAAGTTATGGCTTTACAGGTTACGCATCCAATAGTCCTAGTCATACCTTCATCAAGTTCTCACGTAAAACAAATTAGTTAATTAGCTGCCAGTCTGCCTGACGGAAGGTTGCTCCAGAACCATGCTTTCTGATAGTTAGAATCTTGCTTCTGTGTTTCCAACCTAAGTGATGACCTGCCCTGTGTGTACATACAGGCATTATTGTACCAAATTCCAGCTTCAACTGAAACACTGTTCCACCTTTTCTGTAACTGTACCTGTTCCCCACTATCATGTTGCTGGGCCATGCAAGAAGTGAGCACCTTTCTTTCTCTTCTCCATAATCCTCCTCGCTTTGATCTCTGGGCTAACGCCTGCTCTACATCTGACCCAGTCGGCAGAGAGGTCCAAAGAGTGGAGTTACTTTTTAGCATCAACAACAATGCAAGTTAGGAAAAACGTTTACAGCTTTGCTAAGGTAAGAGAAAGATGTCTTAGCCTGAAACAGGTTGGGACACTAGGCATCAAAACAAATTAAAGGGAGTTTTTCTTGCCTCATTTACGGTTATTCAGAAAGCTGATAAAGTAGGTGTATGTTCTAGACTAATCAGATTACAATATAATACAATTAAATAGCTCATCTTCAGCACCAATCTCACATTTATAAAGAGCAAAGCTTAAACTTGAGCAAAGTCATCTTGCTTTTCTCTGGCATAATTTGCAATTATTCAAATAGCAATACTACAGATAATGAATTCCAAGTTAATCAAATTGTTGTACCAATGAGYTTGGTAGTTCATCTTCAGTTTCAAGTTCATAAGATCGTTTATGGTCAGCTGCTTAAAAAAGAMAGACTTATCTTCATCAAAATCGCAGCCTAGTTAGTTTTTGTGGTTTGTGTCAAGATGAGGTTTAGAGGAGAGAAACCCACAGAAATTAAAGTTGAATGATAAAATTCATGCTCAGTGAAGAACCGGACCTGTCTAAAGGAGCCTGTGTGCTTTCTGATGCCTCTAAGAAATAGATGAAACTTTTTGCTTTAGTGAAATACAGTTTTATTGTTATTCTTTCCAGACTTAATGTATTAACCAGTTTTTTCACCAACGGGTAAAAAGGATAACGTGATCATACATGCTTTGAATTTTTGTGAGAATGCGTAAAGCATGATATGAAATCATCTGCTTAACTGGAAGGGGAGGGAAAGTCATCACAAATATACCTTTAAATGTTTGTGCAAAATTATAGACAATCTTCACAGAAGCTCAGAACGCTTTCTTTTCACTTACAGTGCAGGAGCCTGCTAAGTATCGATGAGAGCTTTGTCCGTTCCTGACTCTTTCCCCTAGGTATTTTGAGTTTAAATATCTGCTTCCCATGAAGGTGGCTACATGCTTTGAAGGATTTTCAGTGAAGCCCCCACAGTAAAATATTTCTAGCCAGTAGAAATTTTGTTATCAAACATTGTGTAGGAGACCAAAATGAGGTTGATCAACAGTATTTGATCCAAGAAGCTTGAAATCTAAAAGACACCATAGGCTGATGAAGGTCCAGAACTTGGTCTCCTCCGCAGTGCTAATGTGAGAGACAGGATCCAGTCAACCACTTCAGTTAGTGGAAAAATTTTCCTTTGCTTTGATGGGAACAGGACTGGCCCCAGTGTGATTAATGTCCCTAGCAAATGACAGCATTTGCAATGTGCGTACGCACTAGGGGAAGGTACTGGGTGCCACACCAGGAACACAGACCTATGGGCTGGAACCGAAAAGGTCGTTTTTTGCAATGGGCTTTTCTAGTGCCTGAACAAGAGCTCGTACCCGCCGCATCAGATCATTCACTGGGGTGGGGTAGGGGGGTAGAAAATTGACCTGGGTGATGGATCTATGGCCTGCTGGTGTGTACGCTCATGTGCTGGAACCATCTGAGTGTTAACACATGGTCTCCCTATCAAAGGTCTGTATATGAAACTCAGCTGCTGGAGTGACAGAAGATTTTGTGTTGTTAGCGCACACTTCATTAAAATACCAGCTGAAATCCAAGTCTGAAATCCCACAGTTTGTGTTAGTTGATAAAACTCAATTGCCTCTAATTACTGTTAGTATGGCTTTAAAATAATATTTTGTTGTAGTAAAGGTCCCCTTGTGATGAGGAATAGCTGGTATTCAAAACTGGAAATTTGGGAAAGAGTGTAAATGCATGGCAGAGTGGGGAATATGATCAAGACTGCTTTTACCACTGTACTCTACATCTTCCAGCAACAGCGCTGTAAAAAAACCAAATCAGGGATGCAATACTGAAAAAGGGGAAGATTAAATGTTTTTGCCTCCAATAGTTAAATGAACTTGCTATGAAATAAAGCAAACAATTGCAAGTCCTCTTTGAATCCAAGAGGCAGTTTCACAATCTGGAGAGAAGAACCTGTCACTGCTTTATATCATTTGAGTACACCTTAATCCTGCAAAACACTTGTGTGAAGACGAGACTTTTTCTCACTTTAATCCCCAGGTCTCACTCGTGTGCTTAGCATTCAGCTCACGTTCAAGAGTTTTGCAGGAGCAGGACCTTGCTAGCTGTGCTGAAACATCTGCTGTTGGGCACTACTSTAGGTGCTTCCTTTGCCTGCGTGCAGGTATGTTCTCAGTTAAAATGAGCTCACTGCCTCAAAGCACGGCCGTGGTGGAGACAGGCACGGTTGGTTTTTTTTTTCAGAGCAGTTTGGCTATTCAGCACGCGACCTTGTGCCTGGGATTGACCTTCATACAGGGGTAAAAACCTTGTTGCCTGTAGGTTTTTAGAGGAGGATAAGCATGTTGACTCTCCTGTGCAGAATGTACAGTCTTGGTTTTATTCTAAGGCAGAAAGAAGAAATGAGATCAGGTTCCTCAAATTTGTATTTCTAAGCCACATAGTAGGATTGCTACAAATATTCATATAAGGTGTTCACAAAAAATCRCATCAATGCATTTGTATATTGTTTTAACTACAGGCTTCCATTCATGACAAACCATTTTAAAAACATCATTGGATACCTTATGAAAGTTTAATAAGACTTTTTATTGACACAGTAGGAAATCTTTTCAGAAGATTTTGTTTTAAATCAAAACTCTTTGGACTTCTTGCTGAGAAGTGCAAGTGACCCCACAGTCCTAGCTGATCTCCACCAGTTGTGGATGCAATTGCAGAGAMAAATTGAAAAATCGGTGATGGACAAAATTCTACTTGAACAGAAGGAGGCAAGGAAACAGTCAGTGAGTGCTGAGGCATTCATCATTTCATTTTTATTCTGTTGATTCTGGTTGGAGCTTTAGACTTGAGCAGGGCTAAGATTGCATGCCAGAGCATGAAAATGCCAGCAACCTCCGGAATTATTCGCTCCTAAATAATGGCCCTATTATGGAGCCTGCTGGATTCAGGAAGGGTGCTGAACTGCCTTTTGCCTTTCCGTACGTACAGCCCTCCCCAAGGCACTTTCTCTTTGGCCACGATGCCTGGGGAAGGTGATGAGCCTGAGAATAGGTCCCGTAAAAGACAGCAGGCTGAGCAGGCACCAACGTGTTAACGGGGAGGAGGTGCCAAGGTGGGTGATGCCTTTACGCCCCTCGCTTTTCTGAGGGCGACTCTGAGCTGGAAAAGAATGTTTCTTCTTGTTCTTGTTTCACTCACCCTCAATTCAAATGACACAAGTGGTGCGTTTTTGGCTTGCTCCACACTTTCCCCACCAAACRCAAGTAGAAGTCTTTTTGCAAAAACAGTAAAAGTTTGCTTTTTACTTGTAGGTCAGCCATGGGAATCTCGGGCTGGTATACGTTTTTGTCTGATTTAATACAGAGACCTGAATCAAGGGAATTAATGAGAATGGAAAGTGCTCTGCATCGCATACACGGGACATTCTAAATAATCTCAGGTGCTCATGTGTGTGTTAGGAATGTCTCCCTGGACTTTGGGATTTCCTGATTCCGTTGAGCTGGAAACATTACAGGTGTGGTCTTTGCAGTATTTGAACGTTTCCCCCCGCTGAACCCAGATGTGCACAGCAACAAAAAATAAAAGGAACTTTTCACACCTCAAAATAGATTTAATTTGGGTTCAGTCAGAGTTTGGGGCAAAGGTCTGTGATCTTTCTCGTTTTAATCAAAGAAGTTGGCTCATGCCCTCAAAACTTTCATTGTYAGAGTAAAATCAGCAGAATTCACTTGCAGGTCCATTAAGCAAACAAAACCACATTCCCTGCTGTCACCTCAGTTCATGCTTTGGCAATTTTTTGAAGCTTTTTTTAAAACTAGCTTTTTCTGGGTTCCAGGACCACTATTACTGCAGCCTGAGTGGTTATGCGTGTTTTATATAAACACGAAACACAACATAGTGAAGTGCATACATCTATCTTTTACCACCACAATCCTTACTCTGAAACAAAAAAAAAAAAAAAAGAGATAAAACTGCATTTTGATATCCTTTAAATCAGTAGTGAAACCCTTCCAGAATGTGAAAGTTATTCTGGCATCTTGCTGAAGGTTAACTTTAGCATTCTGGAAGGATTTCAATAGTAATGAAAAGGACAGCAAAGAGAGTAAAGCTATTTCAGAAGCATTCCTGAAGGATAATGCTGGCATGCTAGAGAGATTTCAACAGTAGGCTAGAGGGCAGCAAAATTATTTCTGAAGTATTCCTGAAGGAGAACTTTAATAATCTAGTAGTATTTAAAATAGTTCTGCTGTGGTGGTAAAAATATATGGCAAATATCCCTGACAGGTAATTTCATTCTTTGAAATAACAAGGYAAAGCCTCAAAAGCATGGAGCTGGCTGCTCAGAAACTGTCTGTAAGAAAAGGAGAGCGGAGCAGTGGCTCTGGAGGCTGGTAAGTGTCCCTGACAGAAGTCACAGGGGTTGAAAGGTGACGTTCAGCCCTGTGCAGAGGTCTTGGTGCAACAGCTGTGGGGCAAACGCAGGAGCCAAGCTGTCCCCTTCGTGCAGGGTTACATTCAGTCCTGTCAGGGACCCAGACCTGCGGCATCCCCGGCGGGTCCCTCCCCYGTGTCTCTCTTCTGAGAGAGCGGACACGTAGCATGGGGTCAYCTCCGCTGGCTCCCTTTGGGTCGGTGAACTTTTGGCTCAGGTGTCAAGTTCTTGTTTTCATCTCACCTAAAGATCTACGAATCTGGAACCTCCTCAGTCTGGATGGAAAGCGAGTGGGAAATCTCACCCAGTGGATTTTTCTRAAGGTCTGGATGCTACTTACTTTTGACTCAGCTGGGAATACCACAAGAGCAAGCTTTCTTATAATGTCTCACTTCTTAGTCCAGCTGACTCAGAGAAACACACAGGCATGTGCAAATTAAATACAGGCATAATTTAGCCGACCAAATATGCAATCCAGCATTAAATTTGTTTGGGTTGGAACAAATTCTGGCTAGTAGTTCTAACTCCTTCTTATATGTTGTATCCCAACTGGTATGCTGCATTAAGCTGCACTACACAGTAGAGGTAACCATGACCCAGTCAACGAGGAGCAATTAACTTGTGCCCCCATCTTTTCCACCGTTCCCCTTGTTCTTTGTTGAAAGAAATAAAGGCAAAAGGCATTTTATGCCTTGTCTGTACAAGTAACGGTCTCTTCCAAAAGCATGGGGTGATTTGCAATAGGGAGACTATATTTTTTATTCTTTCCTAAGAACAACTGACACATTTGGAAAAACGATGAAAAATTTCAGTCATACGTGGAAAAGAGATTACATTTTGTTACCTTCACCTCATTTATATGCTTGGACCACCGTGGCAATAATAGTACTGCTACTTAGCCGTTTACCAGAGATGACCAAGTTCATCTAGTCTGTCTGCTTTTTGCAGATTATACTGAACTCCTTCATTTGAAAAAGCCTTCCCAACACGAAAATGACAGCGTTTTTCGCCTTAAGCACATCCATGTGGACGTGTACAGAAAACAAATATTCAATTAATACAAGCTTCTTAAAATACAATCCCATGAACTTATTGAGAGCTAAATTATGATTTTGCAAATGGATATTTGGTAAAGATCCGGGTGCTTTTGCAGCCGGCACTAATTTTGCAGATTTGTTCAGAGTCTGGAGCAGAGAGTGCCTGTAAAGGTAGAAAGGATCCCAAGGGAAACCTCAGACATGCTCTCCACAAATGTTTAAACGGGATACTGTCAAGTCTAGCTTTAATCAAGCTTCTGAGAAACTGTAGAGACCAGGGGTTGTTCACAGGAACTGCATGGTGAATCATTTTGACAGATGAATACTGTCCAAGAAAATCATAATCTGCTTGAGAATCGGGGGGCAGGGGCAGGAARTGGACAAATCTGCCTCATCTGTTTAACACGAAATATTCTTCTAGATCTTGCAGYAACGGCTATCAAATATGAAGGCACTGCCTATGTAAAACATGTGGGTTTGCTGGTGTTGCCCAGAAACGCTCCCCAGGTCATCCTCATCTTAAAGGCAATGTCCTGAAACTTCCAGGTTCCTGGCTGTGTTTTACTTCTCTATCAGCTGATCTGAATTGAGCTGTATCATTCTTCAAAAGTGTGGTGTTTTACATCGCTACTGTTGGCTATAGGAGCCTTTTTTTTTTTTCTTCTTCTTATAAAGATTATTGCTGTGTCCACTGGAGTTGCTAAGTCTCTTCCAGTGGCTTTTTACACTTATGAAGTAGGTGGTCACAGGTTCCAACAGAGTCATCATTTGCATAGCCTGATGAGGAGAGATCAGATTTATCAGCGTTTTCTTTAAATGGATGTCCTTCAAGGACAGCCCCCAGAAAGCAGAGGTCAATGCAGTAAAGGTAGCGGCATTAATCATCTTCACATTTGAAATAAGGAAGAATAAATAAATAAACAGTTTAGCATCATGATCATGTATCAGGGGGTTACTTCGGGTCACAYACACATTAAACGTAATCCCAAGGATGTCAGGACCAATGTTACAAATGTTTTTGTTAACGCAGTTTCATGAATGGCAAGGTAGAGCTTTGCATTAGGCTGTGTAATAATGTTATCAATAATAACAGGGTGTATATTGTGGCAGCGCGATGAGTTTGTCCCGTGTGCGAACCTTTCTGTAACTACAAGTGTTAGGGCTTTGGTTTGGAGCAAGTGATGGGGAACGCTGACACAGCAACGTCCGTGGGCTGTCCCTCTCATCCTGTGGGCTAATCTGTGGGCAGTTCACACTGAGTGAAAGAAGCACTGACATCAATACAAGAAGGAATGTCATTCGGGGGACAATCTGAGGAGTATTGTAAGTTAACTAAATACTAGAGAAGAAAAAGCTACTTCCCACTAAGGAGGATGAGGTGGTGGGACATGGGGCTGAGGAAGGGAGAAGACTGCCTGATTAGCCGACGATGCCTGGAGTAAACGAAGCGGCATCCCAAGAAGCCACTCATTTATCAGGGCCATGCTCCCCACATAATTCTACTATTTTTAAATCTGAGCCTTCTGCACCTGCGTTAGCTGGGGTGTTGTTGTTTTGTGGGTGTGGAAGATGCATACGCGGTTCTGGCACAGATCCTTCTGTACATTGAGATTTAGCAATTTCAGTACTTGGGATTTGTAGCTATTGCTTACAGAAAAAGGCATCGACAATAATTTTTCAAAAACCTGTTCAAGTGCATAACTTTGCACACCAGAGTAGCCTCAATTTAATAGGACTGAAAGTGTGGATACACACATATTGCCTGAGTAGAAGCATAYGGCAATTTTTTATAGTGACTGAAAATGATTATTTTTTAAATATTTGGGACACTGTCAATATCTTTCAAATGAAACAGTACTTTATAATTATTGAGAAAAGGCTTTTTAATCATATTAGTCAAAAATCCTTATCAAGAGATTCAGTTCACTGAAATTCTATAATGGGAAACCAGCCTCTAATAAAAAAATGATGAAAAATTTAGAAATTATCTGAAATACAAAGTAAGAGCTCATTTCTGTCCTTACATAGGAAAACATCTTCAAAGTGACAAAATTGTCCATGAAATAATTCCCAATTTTGTCTTTATCCTGATACGTACTGAGAAAAAATATTATCTGCTTCTCAATGGGCATTTTATGAGTATGAAAGCATCCTGAAGGCTTTCTGGTACAGTTTGTTACTAGCGCCTCTTTGTTCTTTTCAACATCTTTTTAAATAGTCAGAATTTTAAAAAGCAGTTTAACTTTACAAAAAGCTAATTTGATTTATTGGGGTTATTTTTATTTATTAACCAATTTGCTTCTGGGTTGATTTTCTTAAGTGCTAAGCTTCATAATGGAAATGCTGACACAACTTTAAGTATAGGAGCAAATGCTATTCTAATAATTCAGCTGAATAAATACTAGCCAGCATTTAGTTATTTTCCCAGGAACTGGATAAACAGCCATTTCCTTTTTAGTGTCTCTTTGTAAAGTAAAAGTTCCACAGCCTGCTAATCATCACTATGAAATTTTCTATTAAAAAAATCTCCAACCTTTCTTTTGTTTATTCTGCAAGATCTTTGTGGTTCCATATTAGTCATGTTAAAAAAAAAAAAAAACAAACCCCCACAAAAAATCAAAATAAATACACTGACTTGGCAATGAACCACAYTTTGACCTATTTGAAAAAGCACTGTTTCTGAACATCGTGGCTTTTATAGATGAGAACAAGAGAATGAGCTCAGCTGAATAATTCAGATGCTGATCCGCGTTTCAAACGTTCAGGACTGTTTGGGTACAGAGATTTCATTTCGATTGTTGATTTGGAATTTGCAGTGAAGTTGACAATGAGTTTGCATTACAGCATCCACTCACCTGCGGTGTGTCGGAAGGCTGCGCGCGGGTGTTTCCCAAGATATCACCCCGCGGTGACAAGGCGATCTGGTGTTTCAAGCTTGTCGTGGTCTCAGAAGTGACGTGGGTTTGGTTTGTAAACCGAACGTGTGGACTAAATTAACGTGGCTCTCGGATTAAATTAAYACAGCACCATCTGGTTTAATGAACTGAAATTCTTCACAAGGGGTGATAGATAACCCGCTCCTGGTGTGACGTGGTGTAACAGTCTGTCTGTGTGATTTTATCTRACATATCAAGCTATCACAGTGGTGTCGTTATTATGTCACGACAGGGGAAGGTTCGTAGGAATGGTTTTACTCTGCAAGTCCTGATTATGCTAGTGAAAAGTAAAAAGTAATTTTGCACTGAAAAAACAAGAACAGTTTCAGTTTGGGGATTTTTTTTTTTGGCAAGGTGGAAGGGAGTTGCTTTCCCCAAAAGTTCTGCTAGTAAAAAGGCAGTTTCTCATAGRAAGCTTCAACTCTGAATTTTTAGGAGAGGTGATGGCTGTGCCCAAGATGAGCACCAGCACTCCTGGATAGATCCTTACCCACAGATTACTGACAGGTACTTTTAACTCAGTTTTGTCTGGAAATAGAATGGTTGAGAAAAAGAGGTTAATCTTATAAATCTTCACTGATGCAAAGCTTAAGCCTCAAGCAGCATAATTTGCCCCAGCAGACAATCCCCCTGCCAGGGCAGCTGAGGGATTGCCCCGTCAGCAGCTGAGAGAGGTGGGCTCCGTGCAGAGCCAAACCTGGCACAAAACTGGAGCGGAAAAGCAGGCGGGAGGCCAGGTCCCTTGCCGATGGGAATATCCATCAGGCTCTGCCATGTGCCACCGCTCACAAAAGTTGAATTATTCAGATCACACAGCCCCTGTTTTGCATGCCGGGCCTTCCCTGTTTCCATTTCACTAATAGCTACCCCACTGGGTGGATGGCGTGACAGCTCCTGAGTTTGTACATCCTTAAACTGTACTAATTACTGGCTTTTAAGCAACTAAGAGTTTTTATGGCGTCTTCATTAGGGTAATAGCAAGTGGGTGGATACGCATGTCAATCAAGTGAAATGGTAGATGAAGTGCACGTGGTATTTCAGTTAATTTGTCCTGTTAATTTCCTTGTGATATTTGCAGCTGTTGAAAAAGACAGCCTCCTTGGTGGGAATGAAACCAGCTCGATGTCGCCCTGCTTCCTCCCCTGCCCGAGCATTTATCTGCTTTTTGTTGTACACGTGGAGCTGTYGGAGAAATCTACCCTGAATGCTGGCATGTGGGGATGAGAAAGAGAAAGGGAGGTGCTGCAGGAAAGAGGTAGCTGATGAGGACTGGGAAGCTGGTCAGATGCCTGTGTTCTCACTACTTTCATAGCTAAGGGACCGATATTTTGAAATCAAAAATCATATAGTCTTTGAGCTTGCAAGTAGGGGTCTCTTAACGTGTGCCAAGGAGATAAAGCTCAGAGGAGGACATGCTATAAAGGGGCGGTTACTGACTGACTTTGTCAGAGGCGTCTGATCTGATCCTGTTGTGGGTGCTAGTAGTTTAAGCAGCAGTTTCAGCTTCTTTCTGAAGAGTTTTGATCTGATTAGGTAGGCTCTGRGTTGGAATAAGGGAAATCATGCAAAGCAGTCAAGTCCTATTTTGGTGTGCTTCCAAGAGATTTTTAAAGTGGATGTAATGACCTGTTTGGAAACTTAAAATAGCAGAAGAAAAAAATGTAAGCAGTTGAAAACAGGGCAAAAGATGTGCTGCYCTGTCCAGCTGTACGTATTTTCCTGCCTTCCTTTCCTGATGACAACTCTGAGAAGTAAGAAAGAGGGGCAGCCCTTGGGAAAAGCTAGGGTGGGCTGGTCAGKGTTCCGACGGCCTCCTGCAAAAAGAAGTTGTGAAAGCCCTGTAGCAAGAGGAGAAGAGGAGGAATGATCTCTGGGAATGGACATGGACCCAAGTTAAAAATAGTRTGCTGAAAGAATTTATTTGTTCAGCTGAGCGATGGTAACATTAGTTGAGGAGGGGAAAGCTGTGTTCTGTGGAGCAGCCCGTGTCACATAAGGAGCATTGCCCAGGTGACGGGGCAAAGGCGTTAGGAAGCATTTACTTGGCTTGGAGGTTTTGTTTGATTTGACGTGTGTATTTTATTGCCATGGATATTCATGCAAGCACTTTTTTAAAACAAGAGTGTGTGTGGAAAAAGTATGAACTTCTAAACTTGCTGAAGCCAGCAGGACTGCTGCCGTCTAAAAGCAGTAACAAAAAGTGCAACCATGAAAGATGGAACAGAAACTTCCCGGTTGTCCCAGCCTATACTTCAAAACRTGTGAGTTTATTGTACGGTTCAGCTGCTCTAAAGGAAAACACCAACATTTGTAACATGCTGTAAAATAAGGGAGTTTCTGKCAATAAAGTTGCACTGAGCTTTGTCTGCCTTTCTACTGTCTAGTTCCCGAGCCCGCGCTGTGCAGTACCCCCGCGYCTGCCCTCCTGGGTATTTTCCAGGATGAAGGCTGCACCCAAGACCGAGGGAATGTGCACTTCTGCTTGCCTGGGGAGAGCCAGGCTGTCAAATGCCCGGCCCTGGTGCCTCTAACAACAAACCTTCAGATGCCTCAAACTGACGGGGTGAAGAGTAAGTCCTACTAGCAAAGAGAATTTTTTTTTTTTTTTTTTTTTTAATGGCACGTGTGTTACTGAAGCTTGCTGTCATAGTCACATCAATTGTGGGCATGATTTGTACTTCTGACAGACCTGGTTATATCAGCAAGATGAGTAAACAGAGTGCAAAGCTAATTAGTTATGATCCTTCTCAGCTTTCCCATGATGTGGAGATCACAGGAGGCTTGTTGATAATGCTGAGAGAACTATAAGAAGAGCATCTTACCATTCCTGTGAGAGTTTTATCACAATGTCAGTAATGTTATATACTCTGTTTTTATGGACTGTGTTTTAAAGTTATATTTCTCACAGGAATGTGTCGTTTTGATTACTCTCGACAAGAAATTTTACAATGTAACCAGATAAGCCTCTTCTGATTAAAATGGAAAATTTAGTTTTGAAAACTTCCAACTGATTGGGCTTTGTTTTTTCCCTTTTGCCTCCCTTTTTAACACTGCATACTTTGGAATAGAAAAAAGCTTCTCCATGCAACATTTTCTTTTCARTAATTTAACCCATAACATATATAATTTTCACAGCTGCTTCAACTTTCAAAAGTTGACCTAGAAGAATTACAATTTATTTTGGTTTTTTGTTCACACTAACTCTTTAAATGYCAAGATAGTTTTGACAAACAAAAAGAATTCTAGAGAGAGGAAAAAGGAGCAGTAATAATTGGGTGTGCATGGAGGGAAGAGACCCAGGACAGCCTCTATATTTTCAAGTAAGCAGAAGCAAACGTTCAGGAATAATTTACAGATATTAAAAAAAAAAAAAAAAAGTGAAGACCCCTGGAACAGATGCAAATGCAGAATTTTAAAATTATTGAGACAGTTGGGTATCCACTTTCTAGAAGAATATGTTGTGGGCACATCGCATAAATGTTCATCCTTAAATCTCTAGGGCATCAATATTTCTCGAAGGTTATCAAGAGATGTTTGCTGGAAACGGGAAATGCAAGAAATTCCCGCAAACCTGTGGATAGGCGGTAGGATTCTTTTACACCTGGTCCAAGTGACCAGTGCATTCCATAAAATTTTTTAAGCTAAAATCCTTTAATCTGAGAATCCAGAAGCAGCGAGCAGCTATTTTTGAGCAGAAGGACAGCATCCAGTTCTAAAAGTACAGGCCAGGGAGCCAAATGACCTAGATCCTGTCATTGACTTGGAGGGGAGACGTGAGCCCAGCTCCCCGCGCCTCGGAGACTGCGACTGCTCCGGCGCGCAGCGTGGCATCTGCTCGGCGGCGCAGAGRGGTGCTGCCCGGCGGGTTGCGAGACAAAGGGAAGCGACGTCTTTCTGCTCAGCAAACGAGACAGAGAAATTTAGGTAGRCCAAAGGTAATTTTCCAAATAATTTCTGAGGCGAGAAGCTACTGTCCTCGTTTTTTTATTTAAAACCAACCTCTTTAAAGCGGAGGGGAGAAAACCCACCGTGTAAGTGTGATTCCATTCCAGCTTTATATTGCAGTCTCCTCTGCGCTCTGGTTAYTGCTTTGATATTATAATGGTGTTATTTCTTGTAACATGGGGCTACTATGGGACTCATTAGTCATAAACTTTACCCTTGGAAAATGTAAAAGTCAACACCAACCGTCACTAATAATGTATTTCACCTACTGTTATTGTAAGTATGTGAACACAGTCAGAATCTGCTCAGTGCCTGCTCATGTTGTCCTTTGGAAATATCCTTTTGCAGAGTCTCTTCCTCTGCTAAGCGCAGGGTCCATTGAACGTATTTATTTCACATTTTCAAATATTTTTCTACTTATAAAAGGAAGCAATTGATCTAGGGCATTGCTGTAATGGTTTTTTCCTTAGGAGGAAATAAAATTTGGGTGCAGACCTGA
This sequence comes from Oceanodroma leucorhoa, assembly GCA_030449065.1. Lineage (NCBI taxonomy): Eukaryota > Metazoa > Chordata > Aves > Procellariiformes > Oceanodroma > Oceanodroma leucorhoa. The sequence goes on from JASVER010000030.1 coordinate 410,837, forward strand.
GGGGAGATACCTGCTCCACATTTCATCTTGGCCTACCCCACTGTTCCTTCTTGTGAATTTTAAAAAATCCTTGTGTTTCGAAGTGCAGGATCTGTTAAATGGAGCATATTCTTTTCAGAGATGTGTATATCTAACAGATTAGCTGGGAAGTAGCCTCAACCCCATATCAGTGCTGTTTGTGACRTGTAGTTTGTCAGCTTTGCAAAAACTCAGCTTTCCCCTCATCACCAAGGTTGTCTGATTTAACTGCAGATGATGCCTTCCCTTCTTCCCCACCTGTAAGCCAGCTCATTAAAACCAATTACAGGATTACACTGAATGACCAGGTAAAGCAGCAGTGAGAGCCCGTGTGCTTCTATATGGGTGGCTTATTGACTTYCAAAGAGACTTAAGGGAAAAGTAAAAGAATACTGTGTTATACCTCTGAGCTTATCCAGAAGTAGAATCTGACGGGAACAAAAAAAAAAATCCCAACTTTATCCAACTCTGTTAGCAGAAGTACTCAAAATGTGGATTAGCACTGCCTGCAGGTTTGGCCGTGCTTCTCATCCCACGTGTGATGAAGCAGCTGGTATCTGCTCCTGAGAAGGAGCAAGGCAGAAGTCTATATCTGGCCACCRTTAACGTGGCCGCGGGAAGAGAAGATGACAAAATCCAGGGATCTTGATGTCCGGTCGCTCATGCTCGCCTTCCATTTTTTTTTTAGCTAGTGCAGTAACCGCTGTGGCTAGGGTTGGCCAAACATTTTCACCATGTTGTTGGTGTAATTAAGTAACACAAAAAATATCAGCCAGCGAGTTTCCATGCTAAATCCAATGAATACGAAAATATTCTATAGCTCCTTCATGCTGCATCGCATCAAGAGAGAAATACATCTTTCAATCACACGTCCCTTTGTTACTGGTCATTTAACTTTGGTTTTCTATGTATGGATATATATTTTTAAATCTTCTAGATTGAAATAGTTGTGGATAGATTGATTGTGAACTGATTTATGATCCGTATTGCACCAGAGAAGTAATTTTATGCATATAACTTCTTTTACAATTACCTCCACAATGATTTCAAAGGATTTCACTGCTTGTGGGAGGCCATCAATAAGTGGCACTTGCATATTCATCCATTTCAATCTGAGATTTTTAAAGACCTGAGGGAATAGAACAGAGCCACTGGAAATTAATTTTTTCAGCAAGTTTGCTTTTTCATTTTTTTAGGAATAACCATGCTTCAGTGAAAGCGTTTTTAAAATGAAAGTATTCCTAAATTCGCAAATGCTGAAAGCTAAAGATTTCCACCAAAATGTAGCAATTCTTTTCAGTATCCTTTGTCATTCAGTTGAATGTAAATCTTGTATCTGGGCTTTTGTAGATATTTCTTTTCTATTAAATATGCACTATTCCCAAGTGAATGAAACTACTCAGAAATGAGTTTGTTCTTTGACTAGAAAATCAGCTTTCCCAATTTCTTGGATTATTTATTTAACAGAACTATGCTTTTAAAATTGCCAGCTTAAAGCTCTCACTCCTGCAGCAACAGAGTATCTGAGGGTCGGTTTCCCACCATCTTTATTTCTCTCCTTTGCGCTCAGAAGGCCAAATTCTGCTCCCATCTGACAGCAAGCAAGCAGAGAAACAAATCCGCTCTTGTTCCTGGGTTAGATGATAACACCCAGTGCCTGCTGCTAGATTAGTATCACCGAGCTGCAAGGAAACAAGCAGATTTCCAGCAAGTTGTTGTGGGAAACAAATGCCCTGGGAGCATCACGCAAGCGATGTCTATGCCACGCAGTCATGTGCGCCGTTGAGCTCCCCAAAGAGTTTGCTACATCACCATGTGGACGTACTTGCTCAGGTCTCATTAGCAGTGCGATTGCATTAACGTTCACGGTGCTCAGGCTAATAATTCCTGCCTTTAAGCCAACTGTACTAGCTCAGGCACCACACACATTCGGTATGCTGCTCCCAGTTCTGCAGTTGCTTTGGCTAGTGGCAAATCAGGTCTCTCTCCGCTGCAGTACATTGCACGATGCACCTTAGCCGTGGGCAGCGATAGTAAGTGTGCAGCATGCTGGTATTTCACCCGATCACCAGTGCGATGGGAACCAGTTGAGGTAAACCAATAGGTTTTTTGAGTTGTTCAGATGGGTCCTTCTGACTTCTTCCATAGGTACTTCTGTTCCCCACTCAAACACAGCAAATGCTGTCCAGACATTAATTATCCATGACATTTATTTTAATGCGAGAAGAACACTGTCTTTGAGAAGCCATGATAGCCACTCCTCTACGCCGACACCAATACTCCAGCCCTTAGGGTTAATCACTAGAAGTGGAGWAAGATATGGGGGGGGGAACCTTTGTTCAAATATCGACTGCACTCACCACAGTCTTGCAGTCTCAAGCTACATGTAAACACTAGAATGAGCTGAAAAAAATATACTTCCAAAATTCCTTTTTAATTCTTAATAAATCCATTTTGGAATTTACTAAGGCCAGCGCCAGATAGCCTGGAGCATGTTCTCATTCATATTTCAAAACAGAAAAACCTTTCTCAGAATCTGCAAGCTATGTCTTTTTCATGGGGGTGATTTCTGTTGAGCAAGGAAAACTCAGGTTAATTAGGCCAAATAAGCTGATGCAGTCAGAGGCAGAGATGCAGAGGTTGCAAGATTGAAATCCATCAAGACAACGTGTCGACAGATGCCCTCTTAACTTGTTTGTTATTTGCTAGGGGGGATTGGCCACATAATTATATATAAATATATTGCTTTTTTGTTACAATAAATGTGCCGATGTAAAAGGTCTTCATTCAGTAGAGTTACAAGGTGCAGCCAAGCAAAACTGCACCTTATGAAGAGTACAAGGAAACTACGCTAAGGTGATGGGGATATTGAAAGGTTCCATCTCAGTAGTGTAGACCGCTGTAAAAATTACCTCAACTATATGGAAGTGAACACTGTAAGTGGTTTTGGGGGAACTAGAAGGGAGGTTCGGAGCAGAGGAGCCCCCAAGGTTCCTTCCCACCTACCCACGTGCCTGTAATTCTGTGATTTGAACTCTGAGAGTCAGGGAGAGCTGGACACCAAGCTGGCAAGAAGTAGGAGGTGAAAGAGAGCAACGTGCCATACCAAGAAGTGGGACCTTAGGCTGAGGCTTTGACCATCTGAGAGAAAGAACTGGTGAACACTGGTATCTGGCACTCTTATGGGCACGTTTAGCTGCGCTCACCACAGGCGCAGTGGAGAGCTACTCGATGCCAACCAAATCCCTGGGGTGGGTGGGGGGTGTTGTGGAGCAGCCCAGGTGTGACCCCCATGAGCAGGGTCTCTGATGAGCTGAGAATCAGTGCCAGTCTGGTGGTTATCTCTTTCAAGGCAATTTGGCAGGTTAAGGATCCATTTCCAAAATGTTTTTCCAGTACTGGACATGTAAAGTGTTCCTTCCTAAAGSATTGAAACCATTTTTTTCTTTTTTCTTTTCTTTTGTCCTGACATCTTTTCTGAACTTTTACTTCATTCAGACAGACAGTCCTCTTATGAAGTCCCCGAAATAAACAATATCCCCCGAACTGATTATGGCACCTGGACTTCACCCCCATGTGATTTGTACCTGCAGTTTGTAAGGAACAGAAAAGTGCTGCTGGAAAGGGACGGACACGCTCATCTCGTGCGTGCTGCCCTTGCCTGCGTGCTGTGGAGCCAGTGTCCACCCCTAACATGAGCATCTTCAAAAAAAGAGAGAATGCTGTAGCTTGCTCTCTCTGGTTTGAGGATGTTTAACTGCTAATGGAGAGCAAGTATTCACCCAAAGAATAAGCAGATTCTAATATCTGCAGAGAAAGAGAGAGAAAGATTTAAACCTAAACTCTTCGGGTTATTGGGGTTCAGCTTCTTAGGACTTAAGTCACTTTTCACTGTCCTCACTACCTGCATCTCCAGGAGCCTTCAGCTCCAGGGACGTCTTCCTTGAACCCTGGGTGTTTTATAACCTCTGAAAGTGAATGGAGAGATCGACAGCTGGAAAGATTTAGAACTGCCTTAAATCTGACCAGCAATTAATCTTTTCCAGTGTTAGCAGTGGCCAGCACCAGATATTTTTAAGGAAGAACCAAGACTTTCAGCAAGCTCTACAGGGCACCATTGTACTGCAAATAGGATTTTRCCCCTAATTTTTGTAACTTTTGGGAAACGGCCATCTGCATGATTCACAGCTATCATCAGGGGCCAAGTTCGGACAGCAAATTTTTCTAAACGTCATCTTATACAGGCTGGAGGCAGAAAGACAAACCTTCTTTGTCCAGGTTGCTTCTGTGGTTGTGGGACACACACCGCTGTGGTGTTGTTTTGCTGCCCACCAGCAATCTGTCTGTGTCCGTGTCCATACAGGTAATTCTGGGCTCCCGTCCCCGGCCTTTTCACAAGCGTTTGTCAGGAGGGTTTGGCTGTAGTCGGAGCAAGGATGGATGTCTGCCTCCCRCAGCGCTCTGGGCCCTCGCTGCCACCCTCGGTCACTGTAAGAGTGCGCCGGCTCCATCGACAAATTCCATCGCTGACAGTGTGCATGTCAAACGCAGATCTTCCCTGTTTCTGATTGAGTTATCGATCTGCCTTCAGAGAGCGTGACCTGGATTTATCCCTACACAGGTGCAGGGCTCTGGGCCAGAGAAAATGAAAGTTAATCAAAGAAGGATCCTAGCCAGTTTCAAGAAACAAACACCATCTAACTCAGGTTTAGCACAGGGCTGGGTAGTGCTTTGAAAAAAGCATCTACCATCATGGTGCTCTTGAACTACATTAAGTGCAGTAGTTCCCTGTGTCTGCCTTCACTCAAAGCTGAGGCAYATCCAAAATCCAGTACTGCCTCTTTAAAATGAGTCCAAAATTATGTCTTCCCTTTTGGCTGTGTGGCTGCTCCTTGCTCCTGTCTGTGGAAGGGAATGAGAAGCAGGAGGGTGCTGAGTTGAAGGCATTGGGATGGGAYTCAGGAAAGACTCTGGCCGCAGGCTGCTTCCATGACTTTGGATAAGTCAGCAATTTCTTTGTGCCTCCGTTTAGATACACGGGGACATGTCCCARTGTTTCTACACATCTGGATCTTCCTTTCCACAATGCTCAGCCTTTGCTGTTTGGAAGGGAAGTGCCCGCATGCTGCCGAGGACAGCGGACACCCAGCCTCTGGAGAATACTCTTGTACCTAGGCAATGCTGCTGTTCACAAAGCTAGGTAGTAGTATTGTACAAAATATGAATAACTTCTCTGTCCTACCTAGTCTTTTAGCAAGCGGTGACTTAGCTTTGTTAGAAAGTACCTAACAGAACCTGCTTCATTCTTAGAGTACCTTGCTGTGTCTGTGCAGAAGGCACTTTTGGGTCCTAACAAAAATGCCTTTACCTTCTTACGTTTCGTATTTCAGAGGGATCGTGGCAAGGACACTGGAAATCTTAGGTTTTATATTGAGCCTGACCACAGGCTTGCCAAGCGAGGAGGTGGCTTCATCATGCTGCACCGCTTCCTTGTATTTCTTTTTGTCCCCTTGTGTTTGATTAGGTGGTAGCTCCTTGGGGCAGCAACAGATGCCAGAGCCCCAGGCACACTCAGCTCTCCCACCTGGCTGGGTGGCCTGGGGCTGTATTTGCTGCTGCTAAAAGTAATAGAAGTAACAAGTGAAGGATACTCCTCCACTCCAGGCTCACTGCTCGAGTCCCTCCCGTAGTCAGTAGTACCCCGACAAGGGGACACTCGTGGACGGTGTGGTGCGCACACGTGCGTGCCGACACACTCATGTGCGTGTGTTCTCTCCCTCTCCATGTTTAACGTCTGCTGGGTGCTGATGGAGTCTCTTTTGAAGAYGTGATCGTACTGTGCTCTCGTAATGGGGTAGAAAGGCTAGAATGCGAGAGGGACTGATCTTTGTTTATTTTTCTTTGGCAATTTTGCGGTGAGTGCTGTGGTTGACATGTAGACTAAGATGTTACAGGGTGGGAGAAGTTTAGATATAATTACAAGTCACTGCTCTCTGCAGCCAGCTCTGTAGCTTATATGAGGGATGGAGAGAGCGTTTTTCCCATGGTATTAGGGGAGCACAGAGGATGCCCCGTTTGCTGAAGATTTGTACAGGTCTGAGAGGCAGGGAGTTCTGTTTGGGAATAGGAAATAGCTGTCRAGGAGCAGGAAGAAAGCAGAAAACTGGACAAGCTGCAGAGCTCCTCACACATTAACAAAACTAATAGGAAATTACTGTCATCTGCAAGAGAGGGATGTTAGGAAAAGGCCACTCAAACTTCATAATCCGGAGTCCATCTATTTTCAGTAGACCTGGGGTGGATACACTTTAATTTTGGGAGGAGCGGAAATACTATGGAAATCTTTTCCCTGTTCCTAGTAACATCTTCCCCGATTTGCTTAAGACCATTGGTCTCTGTAATGTGATCTGCCTTCTCAGCTGGGGTAGCAGGGGGGTGTTCAGGGGCATGAACCTCCTTTCTGGCTGCTCTGCTCCCTGTGTTGACAGTTTCTTTTAGCTTTACCATTTACAGCCTTTGATGCACATTACAGCACCTTGTGCATGTTTCCATCTCAACCTCACTGCAGAGCAGACTACTTTTGGTGCCCACAGAACTTGGAGAATTATTTATTTATTTATTTATTTATTTAAAACAAATAGGTAGCTTTGGGAAGCGCCACGAGTGCAGAACGAGCAGAGGTGAAAGCGTTTATTTGTAATTAAGGTTCAGGATGTATTGGAAAGGAAGGCAGAAAGCGCACAGTAAAGTAAGGACTAATAAACTCCAGTACTTTTAAAGAAAATGCTTGAGTTTGGTAGTAGTTTGGTAATGTTGGCCTGCTTGGCGTGTAGAGTCTGCCAGGCTTTTAAGCCTCTTCCCAGGAGGTCTGTTATGTTTTGGAAAAAGCAGACAAACTTTCAGGCACAAAAGTTCTTCTTCAGCTTATCCTCAAACCTTTTGTGAGCAAAGGCTTTTTTTTCTGTTTTGTTTTATTTGTTTCCCACAAGTACCTCTGTCTGGGTTCCTACAAACCTTGCCTTAYGTGTATTCAAGTAAGACAGCGCCATGTCCTGAGATACTCTTATGACTGCCCTGTTATTTACTTAGCGGTCTTACACACATATGAGGAGAAGATATTCTCTCTCTGCAGATGATTGGTGTTAAGAATGCGTTACGGTTTTTAAATTCTGGCTGTGAAAAATTTGGTTCCTGAAGCACAGAGTTGCAAACACTCCAGTATTAGATAGCTAGTTCCACTTGTGAGTTAGTATATAACACCAAGGTTGCAYTCATGTTTTTTAAAACAACCACAAAATCACATCCAGGTACAAAATAAAGAAACTGGTTTTCCACTGAGTTGAATTCCTGGAACTCCTGACTACCAACAGTTATTTAGATTAAATTAAAGTAAATGGGAATGCTTTCCTTTAGAGGCTTGAACCTGCTTGGAGTCTTGCTTTGGTTATTTTTGTAAGAAAATGCTGGCCCAAGTTTTCATTTCTGCTCAGCCTTCTTTGTTTCACAGGGGAAAAATGAAGATAAATTAGATGGGTCAAAACTCTCTTCTTACATATGCCTGATAAATCTCAAATAATTTCACACTACTTTCAGTTCAGCTGAGGTAAATCTGGGCTCACAGCAGTGAAGCTAGCAGGCTGGCTGTATTCATACTGCTGCGACAAGGTGCTGAGATACTACGGTGCTGGGTGCTACAGAAAAAGCTTCAGGTTAATTTTATTTTAAAAACTGGAAACARTGAGCATGTCCTGTGATTTAAAACTCAGAGGTTCCAGTGCATCTCTAGAAGCAGAGGGAGAGAGAAGCAATACTTCCAGATGGGAAGCTGCATTAGAAGTGTGGAGTGTCTCCCTGAAAAGAGACACCTGGGTAAGTGAAGATACTAATAAATAAGCATCCTGGGCTTTGAGCCTTGTGAGTGCTTGTAAGAGAACAGTTGGAAAGCCTTAAGTGAGGGTGTCTTTCTCGAACGCAGCTGACCAAGTGTGTTGCTTACAGTTACCATGTGTCAAGATGTTTCTTGCTCATTAGTTTTACACTGATGGAAAGCAACTTTAAATCACTCTTTAGAGGAATCCACCGTGAGGCATGCCAGCTGTGTGCCAGATGAAGGAGTTGTAAAGTCATGTTGGACAGGCAAGAATATACCAGAGAGAGAGATTTAAAGTCATGAGAAAGATAATTACTTTGCACTCAGAGATTAGCCATAGGAAAGGAAAGGGAAGAATGATACTCTGCATTTGTTAGAAGGTTTCCTGCTATCTCTCCATCCCACTCACACATGCACACACATGCACACAGCTGAATTTACTGTCACAGTGTCAGGTTAGCCTGGACTGCCAGCATGGGAGAAATCCTTACGGGAAGATTTCTCAGCAAGCACGGACTCACTCCTTTCTTTCTCGTTGTATTTGCTTTTACACTACAGACCGCAGAAGAAGTTGSCCCAGACAGGATGGATTTAGATGCTTTGCTTGTTATGAGGGTTTGAAAACATTCCTCCTCTYTCATGACTATTTCTAAAAGGTAGGACTGGAGCTGAGGCAGGCAGTGGGCAGCACGTCTCTGGAGGTGGTGAGGAAGGYGACGGTGCAGGGACCTGCTCAGGCCAGAAGAAAGCATGACTGAGCAACCAAGAATGGACCAGGTCATCCCAACCACACGCTCAGGGCAAGTTCAGTGCATACACCAACAGCTCTTTGCATTTCTGCACCAGTCTACCTTACCAGCTCTGGCAAGGTAAAGGTACTAAGCCATCCTCTTCTTCAGGGACTTCTTGAAATGCCTCGTGGCTATTGTCACAAACGCTCTGGCCCCTTCAGACAAGAGCCCGGTGCTCTCTCCCTTCACAACTGTCTCCTCTTCCTTCCTGGTCCTTCCAGCTTCTCTGGATTCTCCTTATCCTCCCGTTTCAGTGCTGCTATCCTTTCTTTCAGACCAAACAATTAGTCTTTTAAGGCACTAGAATTGTGCTTGCAAGGGTTTGGGGGCATGTTGGCTGTATGGGAAGTTGTGAGCCGGTGAGCTGGGGAGGTTCTCTGGCTCCCAGGGCAGAGCTGACGTGCTGCAAGCCCTGGTCTTGCTGAGCACGTCCCCCAGCTTGCACAGCCAGAAATTTTGGAATTGCTCAGATGTTGCCCAGTAAACAGAGAGCCAATCTGGAGGGTTCTCAGCCTTGGTCAGTCAATCACTGTATTACCGTAGTACCTTTGGGCACTGTCTCAGGTGAAAGCCTGACATTAACGCTGTCAAAAGAGTAAAAAGAGACAAAATTGCTTTTCATGTCCGAAATATATGTTATATTACCACCTAATTTTCTCATAAGTTACATAGGCACCCCAAGTGTGTTCACTTGATATATCAGGAAAATGCTGTCAATTAAATGTTTCTGCTTAAAATGTTTCTGCTTTTTTTTCCTAATGGAAATCTTTTGAACCCCTTCTAAAAGGCCACCAGCAGATGCTCTGACGTTGACACCCTGCTCCCAGAAAGGCAGCAGATGAGATGTAGGGTTTGCACTGCATGTAATCACCCTTAGTATAATGAAACTCACCTTTTTGTCATTGATTTGGGTTTGGTTTTTTATCTTATCTAAATGGAAGTAGCTTTACAGGAAATTTCTTTCTGCCCATTCGTCAGGGCCTTAACCACTGCAGCTGCAAACATTGCTGCTGTCTGCAGATGGGAATTACAGCCCTATGAAGTCTCTATAACGTGACCCTATTACCTGCCCCCCCTTCCTCCCCTTTATCTAAATTTGTGCATGGATGGACCTTTTGGAAAGTTATAATTTGGATGTGAAACAATTATCCTAAAACAGTTAGCCAGAGCAGAGTGGACACACAAATTTATCTTCTCTCTCTCTCTTTTGGTGAAGAACATCTATCTTCCATGACCTCTTGATTACTGAAGCCTTCAAAATATATTCTTTGGTCTGTGACACTGTGCTCGGTGCAGGGCTGAGCATTAAATATCACCCTCTGTGATTAATTGGAAGTTAATTAAATCTATCACTGAAACAATGAGAAGGCAATGATCTATGTAATCATTGAAATAGTAAATGAAATGATGTAAGGGCCCTCCATTTCACTTATTGACAGTGATGGAGGGGTGCCTAAGCCCTGCTGCTCAGCTGTGTTTTCTGCCTGACCACACAGGCCTGCTCAGGCAGACACAAACTTTCCAATGAACCAAGTGGYGAAGCACAGCTAATGGTGGTCTCCTAGACGCTGCTTTTCCTTTTCCTTTGCTGCCTTTAGTTGCTGCTCAAAAGGTCTCTAAGGTAGCTCCGGTATTTYGGGTGTGCAGTGGAAGCGGTGTACCTGAAATGGCAATCCCAAGGACAAAGCCCTTCAGTACTGTGCATGGATCATCTTGCTGTTTTCAGCTTGAATGAAAATGTTGCTGCTCTGATTGTTTAGTAARCAATAACATGACATTTATTATTTTACATTTTAAAAGTACTTCTGACGTGAATCTATAGTTTTTTGATAGCTCTGAAACTGATGCTGTTCATCCCATCCTGGCAAGAGGTGTCAAGCACATGATTTTCTTCCTGTTTCTCACTGATTGTTAAAACAGTCTAAGCAGCGAAACATCCTAGAATACGTTAAARTGCGGCTGGAAAGGATGCCATATGTCGTAGCCAGTACCCGACTAATTTCTGTAGGTGTATTTTGGGGCAGGATAAAGATGTTGTTTGCTTCCCTCTTAAATGACATTGTGATAGATTTTCCTTTTGGATGCTATTCCACAGCATGAAAATAGGACTTGTTTTTTAATGTAATAGGAAATGTTTTGTATTATTAATTCTTATKTCAGATGCATGATGATAACACCAGGTATACCCTCAGCCACTACTCTCAATAAATACTCTCTCACTCTGGAAACAAAAGAACAGCAACCTTGAAGGAARGGTCAGGAACTCATCCATTCCCTTTCTTTCCTCCCACCTTGCTTTGTTCCTGAGGCTATCCCTGGGCACGTGGGCACCCCTGGAAAGACTCGAGTCTGTGCGTTACCCTTTGACAGGATGGGCTCRGTTCTTTGCCTTGGCTCCATGGGCTCTCAAAGTGCACCTGAAAGCTCAAAAGACTCACACAATTAAAGGGTGTTCCCTTATCTTGCCCATCGGTTCAGTTGTAATGCACTCTTTAACCAGGAGACATTATCACTTCCTGATGTACTACTTACTCTTCCATGCCTGCCTTTCTGCTCAAGATCTCCAATTCTGCTTGTCGCGTAGCAGGTTCTCATCTCATCTGGGCCAGCTCTGAGGGCCGTGGAGTAACCCTTCCTTGGCTTTACCATGGCAGGCTTTAGTCTTTCAGAAGCAGAAAGCAGCTCCCCAGAGAAGGTCAGCTCCGTTACGCCACGTACTGTAAAACATAGCACAGAGAAATCATCTGCTATCCAAAGAGTTTGCAAGGAAAGTMGTGTAAGCTTCTCATCTTCCCCAGGAGCAGCTTAAGACCATCTGTGTCGCATTCTGATCCCCAGTCCTCGTCTCTTTTGTGGGTAGAATGTTTTATTCTCTCCAGCAACGTTCTCCACAGCAAAAAACAGTAGCAATGCATGCAATGAGGGGTGAAAAGGCCTTTCCAAAGACCCATGTCTCCTTTGGGAAGGAAAATTATGATATATTTTCCTTCCCTCRCCCTCCTGACTCTGCATCTTCCAGTTTCTGTGTTCTTTTCTTACAGATAACCAGAGGTGATGTCCAATTTGTTTAATTAAATGAAAACTAAACCTGCCACTAAGCAATAGTTACTGACTAAGCAGGAAGGAACTGTTATTTATCACGAGAGCTGTAAGAGAGCCCTTTCTATGTGGCCTCCTYGCTAAGAGCAATAAATTAGTAACCTCACGGTATCCTGATAACTAAATGAGGTTCCAGGCACCCACTCAAACCACTGTGGTCAGGAGATAGTAATTCTGTGTTTTATCTCTGTCTTTCTTTAACCAATACAGGAATTATTTCTGAGATGATCAAAGGGAAATAGTCTCTGTTCCAGGAATATTCKAAATACTTGGTCCTCACTTGAGAAAATCACGGCCTTTTTTCTCTGTAGCTGATTAAGGGGTGTGACATCTAGGTTTTACACTGCAAATCAGCTTTACTAATTTTATTTGCTTGCCAGAACCTGTCAGATWGGTTTGGCCTCGGGATCTGAAAGCCATCTTGTGGGAAGCTGCRTTTCCTGCCCCAGGTGAGCCCACCCGTAAGGCACCTGCCATCCAAARAGGTAGCTGGGGACTCTGTGGGTGAGGTGGGCAGCGGTGGACCATCTGAGCTGGCATGCCCTGCCAGCTGCCGGGACAGGCAGTGCTGTCCGCCTGCTTCTGTCAGCAAAGAAAGCAGCTGGGACTCCAAATCAGACCCAGCCAAGCCAGAAGACAGTGCTAGCTTCSCTTTTCTGTCGCAGCTGCACCTCGGTCCCCACGATAAAGCTTCTGGGGAAAATGAACCCGAATTCCCGGGTGAAGAATCGTTCAGATCACGTTTAATATTCAAGGTCAAGTTCCTACCATTTATTATTTATTGAGCTCTGTGAGCTTGCTCAGCAGCGCACAATACATAAAGACACAGACTCTATCATAATGGATTTGCAATCTACATTTCACAGTGTAAGATAGATATTGGTACATATTATACCTGGTGGCTAGGTCACAGTCCGGTCTCRGAACAATGCAGAGATTTTTTTAAAAGCTTCTTCCATTAGTAGTCCATTAGAGTGGCATAAACTTTTTAGATTTGAACAATTAATCCCCCTAAAAATATTCAAATGGATACATTGAATATTTTAAATACATTTAGTACATGTGGAAAGTGCTGACCTGACATAACCACGTATCTATGTCCTCCTAGCCACAGAACAGTAACAGCAGGGAGTCTAAAGAAGTGGTTTCACATTTTCTGTAGCGGTGCAATCAGTTTTAAACCATTGCCACGCACCGTCCCCAGCCCCTGCTCCAGTACGGTGTCAGAGGCAGAGCAAGTGGTTAGGATGAGAGGCTGGTGCCACTGGCGGAGGGCAAATAGGCTTTGCGGGGCTCTCCGTGAGGCCAGCTTTGCGTGTGCCTCACAGGCATGTGTTTCTAGAAGAAACCTCCGATGTCGCAGGTTAATCACTGCTCTCATGAGGGGACCCCAAAGGTAGCACCCCCCCATCTCCATGGAAAGCGATGGAAATACAGCAGTGCAGGGCGGTGAAGGGAGCTGTGCTGGTAGCTCTCCGGATCGGCTCTCTTGGTAGGATGAGGAGGCAAAGAGAAGCTCAGTTTAGCAAAGCAGCTGCCATCAGTTAGTCCAGGAAGCYACAAATGGCAAAAAGTCCTAGAGAGCTGAATTTCAGCCCTCAGAGGAGAAAGCTGTCATAAGCCTTTCTTGAAGAGTAAAATGAAGCAACCCAGGTGGGCGTGGAAAAGAAATAATCATCTGCAAAATGAGAAAACAGGGAGAGAATGCTTTTGAAATTGCAGTAAAATCGGTAATACCACCAGATGTGGTTTATCTGTACGGGAAGCAGCGAGAATAGCCCTTGTCGCCATGCAAGGGACTCTTCCTAATGCTGTGCAGCCTCAGGGAGCTCCCTCATTTATCCTTTCACAGGACGGCAGACGTGAATGCTTTATTGTACTGTTATTTCTCTGGGTAAATAGACTGTTATTTGATTTTTGGTTCCAAGAGCAAGCTTTTGATTTCTTCTTTTGCCATTAGTGTCTGTTAGAGCTGTGTGCTTGCAGGGGGTGTGTTTCTGCACTTCTGTGCAAGCCTGCGGCTGAGGGACGGGTATGTGCCTCTGTGCTAGTGAAGCTGCGGTCTGTTTTCCCTTTTTCATCCCCTACAGTGCCCTGAAGATTGCCCGTGGAAGCTGTTCCTACTAAGTCAGAACCCAAATCACAATGGGGAAACCTGGMATTTTCTGATTTGCACTTTGCACTTTTCGAATAGCAGGTGACTTCTTAATTTCCCCCCAATCCTTCTGCCTGCAGAACTCCCTCTATGCTGTTTCAAGAAGCCAGCGCAATTAGGGACATTCCTGGTAAGCTCACAGAATAGACGCTGGAGGGCTGGGGACAGAATAAGAGCTGAAGGTGTCACTTCTATTCTATGAGGAGCTTGGACGTAATTTCTCTGTGCTGTATATTTTCCAGTAAGTTAGCTTCCTAATGACTTTATAGTGGAACATTGGGTACGTACCCTTCATACTTACTTTGAGTTGAGGTATGGGTTTGGTAGGAGCTATGTTTTCCTTTTCGGAGCCATGTTCTGTTCTCCGTGCTGAGCACTGCTCAGCTGCACTCTTGGTCCCTGGCAGAGAGGTTTCAGTGGGGCTTGAGTTTATGGTTAAAAACAAGTCTCTCAGAGGCTTTCATAAATACGAGTGACATTTGGGGAATCCTCTGAGTGTCCCTTGGGATACTGCCAGGACATCACATGGAAATTTGGAACTCTCCTACTAAAACTGTGTTACTTYAACACAGCAATAGATGCAGGCAGCTATTTCTTAATACTTAAGATAAATGGGCAAAAACACTGAAACCCAGCTCTGCATTCGGTGGTATTTCTGTTCGAAGCTACATGCCCTCAGCTCATCTTCTCAGTTATATACCGCATGRGAGAAAGATTTTCTCTTCTCTAGGGTCTTCTGTGTGTTTGAAGGGCTTTTTGTGTAGAGAGCAACTCCATGGGGATATTTCCCACCTCGCTAGCAGTGGGAGCTACCACAACTGCTAAGGAACATCTTAGCAGCAGTACCGTTCCCTTGACAACAAAACACTACGGTGAGAATTTACTACAATTAAGCTGCTTCAGTAGAAGAAACTTGAAACGTTTAAGGAAGAGATGAGAAAGCAGAACACAGTTTTGCCTTTCGTGCCTCCCCCGCTGCTTGGAAATGTTTTGCCAATTTTTCTGAAGATATATCCGTCACCAGCCCTGCGGATCTGCTGAATACTTTGTGGGCTTAAAAAAAAAAATACCTCATGATTCCCATAGGCTCTCCAACCCTTTCTTGTTTCTAATTTCAAAGGCCCTTTTGAGTGGGAAACAAAAGGTTAATTTTCTCCAGCTTGCCCAGGCTGACTTAATGTAACAGAAGGCAGCAAATTGTATTGATTTAGTGACATGCAACTGTCCAGAAAGAGCTATTTATACATTATTCAGGACAAACACTGTCATAATGGACAAACAGCAGCAGCATCTGGGATGTTAATGTCTACAAATAAGATTATTCTTTGAAAGGATTAGGACGAAGCATTTTGTGTAATTAGATTTCTCAGTTTCAGGAATGAATTGCCTTTTAGCAGTAAAAGCTGTCACTGAGGGAGCCATTAGCTCCTTATAACTGAATTAAATGCATAATTAGTGACATGATCACATTAGGATTTGTTTCATTTTTAACTAATCCGGGGCGCGGGGGGGGTGGTCTTTCCAGGTCGCCGCAGCCCACCTCGGCGGGGACCGGCCTCAGCTGGCGTGCTGGAGTCGGTAAAAGTCAGGCGCGTGTGAACGGGAGCCGGGGCCTCGCCACGGCGCTCGCGGGGCTATTCATCACTGGGTGGTGGGTGACAGTGACTGATGGGCTTGGCCTGGGCCTGGCACTTCACCAGTGCAAGAATCATACGAGCCAGGGAGCAGAATGACAGCTGGAGCGCCGTGTCAAGTGGTGTAGAGACCAGAGCTATTAATAATCTGTGCCACATGATCTGCGCCGCCAGAAAACAATGATTTAGACATTGGTTAGAATAAAGATTTCACATTTAGTATGGGGGGACTAGCCTAGCACCAGAGGAATAAACCGCTATTCAATCAGCATGTATGAAAATAAGGCAATGAATACATTAAGGGTTAGCAAAAAGGAGGGGAGTGCCTAAGCCCCGGTCCAGGATTAATACTGTTAATCAGTATTTCCTCAGGCTTCAGTGAAGCCTGCAAGTGATGGCATTAAGTGGTGCTGGAAGAGCCRCTCTTAAAGCTTTCTGGCCTATTGCAAGTAGAAACAGCAAGGACATCACGTAGATCCCAAAATTTAGCACCCTGTCCTCCTGGTCCTGGTGAGCCCTCGCACGTGCTGCAGCTGTGTCAGATCGTACCCGTCCCGTCTCAAAACGCACAGCAGGTACCTTTTGCCAAGGAAGCCCTTCCTGCACCCATTGCCTGGAGAAACTGGCTGCTCATGGCCTGGACGGGTGTACTCTTTGCTGGGTAAAAAACTGGCTGGATGGCTGAGCCCAGAGAGTTGTGGTGAACGGAGTTAAATCCAGTTGGCGGCCGGTCACGAGCGGTGTTCCCCAGGGCTCAGTTTTGGGGCCGGTCTTGTTTAATATCTTTATCAATGATCTGGACGAGGGGATCAAGTGCTCCCTCAGTAAGTTTGCAGATGACACCAAGCTGGGCGGGAGTGCTGATCTGCCGGGGGGTAGGAAGGCTCTGCAGAGGGATCTGGACAGGCTGGATCCATGGGCCGAGGCCAATTGCATGAGGTTCAACAAGGCCAAGTGCCGGGTCCTGCACTTGGGTCACAACAACCCCAGGCAACGCTCCAGGCTTGGGGAAGGGTGGCTGGAAAGCTGCCCGGCGGAAAAGGACCTGGGGGTGCTGGTCGACAGCCGGCTGACCATGAGCCGGCAGTGTGCCCAGGTGGCCAAGAAGGCCAACGGCATCCTGGCCTGTGTCAGGAATAGTGTGGCCAGCAGGAGCAGGGAGGTGATCGTGCCCCTGTACTCGGCACTGGTGAGGCCGCACCTCGAATMCTGTGTTCAGTTTTGGGCCCCTCACTACAAGAAGGACATTGAGGTGCTGGAGCGTGTCCAGAGAAGGGCRACGAGGCTGGTGAAGGGTCTGGAGCACAGGTCTYATGAGGAGYRGCTGAGGGAGCTGGGGTTGTTYAGCCTGGAGAAGAGGAGGCTGAGGGGAGACCTTATYGCTCTCTACAACTACCTGAAAGGAGGCTGTAGAGAGGYGGGTGTTGGTCTCKTCTCSCAAGTAACAAGYGAYAGGAYRAGAKGAAATGGCCTCAAGTTGCACCARGGGAGGTTTAGATTGGAYATTAGGAAAAACTTCTTYACYGAAAGGGTTGYCAAGCACTGGAACAGGCTGCCCAGGGAAGTGGTGGAGTCACCATYCCTGGAGGCATTTAAAAGACGTGTAGATGTGGTGSTTAGGGACATGGTTTAGTGGTGGACTTGGCAGTGTTAGGTTAATGGTTGGACTTGATGATCTTAGAGGTCTTTTCCAACTTTAATGATTCTATGACCTTCCTGGTACAACTACATCTTTTCCAACCTTTGCTATGTCAAAGGGGAAAAAAAAAATGTGCACCAGCACRTGCCAGCCCCAACAACCATGTGGACCTGGGAGGGTCTGTAGCTCGCTCTCCAGAAAAGGTGCACGGGGCAAATTCATCCTTAGCCTCTCCACAGCACATAGCGTAAGAGTTAGCCATGAAAGTGGGGAAGCTTGGCAGAAGGTTTGCAGCCACCAGATTTTTGTTTCTGCAGTTCTGCTTCAGTGGCTTTTGTAATAGTTTGAACTATGGTATAAAGCAGAGTTTCTGAATGGCACTTCTGATGGTTTTGTCCTCAGTTCTGGCTCTCCTCTGTCACTTAAATACCAATAATGAGGCTGTTTTACCCATTGTACATTTTAACTGTGCTCTTTGATATTCACATGCTTCC
This sequence comes from Oceanodroma leucorhoa, assembly GCA_030449065.1. NCBI lineage: Eukaryota > Metazoa > Chordata > Aves > Procellariiformes > Oceanodroma > Oceanodroma leucorhoa. Next base: position 428,537 of record JASVER010000030.1, read on the forward strand.
TCCAAATACTAGGTTTTGCTAGGATAATTTAGATATTCCTCATTACTTGGTGGTCACATTATGGATAGCTTAGACTGACAGAATGGGGATCAGAGCTCAAATTCCCGGAGAAGTTCTGGTGCAGGTAGCAGCTGAAATACTGCCGCTCCTTTGAGAGAGACGTGTTYTCACAACTTAACTTTACTTGTATGCGGAGTCATTCTGATTTGGCTCAGCTAATCATCATCTGAATTCCGATGTCACATTGTGTTTGTGAGTTGTGTTATCACTGGTGTCTGATAAGGTCTTACTGAGGACCAGGTTTCAGCTATCCCAGGTGCTGACTGCTGAAAAAAGATGGTCCCTGCTGCAAAGAGTACAGCATCTTATTCCCTTGCGTACCTTATCATTTGTCAGGGAGTGTAATTTTAGGGGTGTAATGCACATACGAAAATTGGCGGGGTGTAAGCAAGTTTCAGTCCCACAGTATGAAAATGGGAGGTCAGAGTAAGCCTCAGAATGCAAAGTGGCTGAGAAGCAGCGGAGGAGCCCTTGGGAAGGCCGGCAGGTGTAGGGACACCTCAGCTGCTCCTGCTCCCCACGTTCGGCTGTCACTAAGGGCCTTTCAGTGTCCCATATGCTTTGGCTTCTCCTTCTTTTTTTTGTGTGTGTGTTTTTGTTTTTGTTTTCTTCCAACTGCTGTCAGCAGCCCTGAATCAAACGCTTAAGTGAGTGATAATAACTCATCCTTTGTGAGGTAGTTTTTCGCTGTTTGTGTTTTGTACAATTATAAATTGTATAATCTGAGGTCTCACAGCCAGAGCTTAATATATTTGACTTTATTGCTTTTCGTTTTATGGAAATAAATTACYGCTCACATTCTGACATTTAAATTAAAGGATCTGCACTAAATCTTGTGTGCCACAATAAGAAATTAAGAGAGCGTTCCTCGCTAAACAAGCAGAGCTGGAAGCCCCAGTCCRTCGAGCGCTCTGTCCATTTAAACCAGTTTACGAAGGGAGCAGCGTGTTCAGTCCATTCTGCGCTTCAACACCAGTCAGCGGACGTCGCTACCCCGGGCAGACCGGGCCCTGGGTGTCTGAGGAGATGAGCTTTCCCAGCCCCAGAGGAGGTCAGCTGGGGGGGTTTGCTGTGTCCGCTAGCCTGTGCCGCACCGATTTCTGGGGGCCTTAAGTTCCCGCTCTGTTGTGAACAGGTTCATGAACAGAAATACTCCCGTAATTCATATGCAAAGTGACATGACAGGGGGTCCCGGCTTGGATCTGCAGCTCCAAGCCTTGCAYGAGCAGAGACCAACACCATATGAAGCTGGTTTAGAAATGGCAAGCTTTTCAGAAATCACAAATTGGGAAGTRGAGAAAAGCCCTTTTGGTTTCAAAGCTGTTCCTGTGCTCGGGGGCGGTGATTTCAAGCTTCTCTGTGCTGCATGAAGGACTGAGATATTCTGTTTTGTTCTTCCATGGAAAACCTGAGGCATTTGTGCAGTCCGGCCTCTGCTGGAGTATTTCATTAATCAGAGTATTTCATGAAACTCACAGTAAAACGTTAAGGGCTGGCAGGACCGCAGTTCCAGTGACATTAAATGGCACTTTTTTCTTTTATTTTTTTTTCTTTTTTTTTTTCCTTATACATTTTAACCTTCTGTATGCTTTATTTTACACAAGCCAGGGCCTTTTTTACCTAAACAAGAGCAGCAATGTTAGCCAGTTTGTTCCTGAAAGCGGGCTTCACTGGCTGCAGGCAAATCCCAGCTGTTGGGGAGAAATCCTGGAAGGAGTAGGGCCATTGTGAAGGCTTTCAGGACCAGCTTTTTTTTCTGTACCCGCCTGCTCTAAAGCAGCTTTTCTGTGTTAGGTGCCTGAATACCGTGTGAAGTTCCAACCTAAGCAGATTCTACATTCCTAATAGAGAGATGAATGAAAAATATATTTTATGCAGTTAATAGAAAATCAGATTTCATTGTGGCATCTGTCCTTCCTGGAACTGAGTCCAAGACTAAATGTGAACGAAACTAAGAGCAAAGCTTTCCGTTTACTTGCTATTCCCATTGGGGCTCAGCAACCTGGAGCAGCTGATGTACATCCCCTATGCATTTGGTGCCTTCGGCACCCCATGACCTGTGTGAGGAAGGGRCAAGGGAAGCAGCAGACAGAAACAGGAGGCTGGAAGTGAAGAGATGGAGACTGCAAGAAGGAGCAAACCGTTGGTAGCAAGGCCGTGCATGAGCTCCTCAGGCAAGGGAGTGAGTGGGAGCCGGGACAGGGAGGTGGGCAGTGGGTTCCTGGGAGCCACCAAGCAAAAGAACAGGAAAAGAGCAAGGGGAACTGGGGCTTGAGGTGGGATGTAATGCTTCTGATAGAATTGCCCTACAGTAAGTTCAACAGGGAACTGTACTTTGAATGTATACAGGGCTAAAATTGGACAATTTTAATACCTGGAAAAAGCAAGCAGAAATATTTCAAATTGATAAAGAGATGAAAGGGTGAGTATTCTTCATCTGAATCTCCCAGTGCCTGTTTCCCATATATGAAATGAGTGCACTAGAAATGCTGCTTTTCACGAGGAYTTTATAGAGGTGAATTCAGTAATGCTTGTGAAGGGCTCAGGTAGTGATRATGGTTAAAGGTTGTATCAGAATTTGTCTGTGCAGCTTTAAAACCAAAATTTCCTCTCTCAGGAATGACAGACTTTGCAGCCCCTACTTTTGTGTGTGTTATGTAATAAATTGYATTGCATCTTGATATAAAACAAGCAGTGCAATGTCCTTAAAGTTTGATGCCAAGCAACAGCTATAATTTCAGAGTCCCAGGGGAAAGCGGACCTTTGGGTTACGCAAGACAACACAATTAAACATGCCCCGGAGTGTTCCCAGGCACAGAGGCCAGTGGTGAGGAACAGCTTGCAGCTTTGCTTGTAAATCCTCTTAGCTTCCAGAGCAGGGTGAAGCACACACATTACTCATTGCGAGCGATCCCAGGTATGGACGTGCACCCTCTGGAATTGCACCTGGGCATCTTTTAAGAAGGTGCTGGTTGGCATGGGCCAAAACGGTGTCAGGGGAAGTCGTAACTGTTTGGGCAGACAGCTACAYTCTCATGCCCAGGACTGTGTCCTCTCACTGCTTAATGCACTCGTCTTGATGTAACCTTGATGTCTAATTGACMCAGGTCCTGGTGGTCTGGCCAGGCAGTCATCCTTTAGCTTCGGTGAAGATGTTACATTTCTTTGGTTGACTTAGTTAGTATGAAGCTATTATCTGGGAAGTCCTTTCCGTGTGCGTATGTGGCTTCTATTGATGCAAATTAGTGGCACGGTTAGGGCAAAATATAAAATAGCCATTAAAAGTCATACTGGACCTGCGATACCATGTCAGGTAATTAGCACCACCAAATGGMTTTGATATACTCCCATAAGCATATGAGTAGTTTATGTTTACACATTTCAAGTAATGGCATGTAGCTACAGGTACKCAGCTGACCTCCTTGTTTTTACCCCACAGCGGGCTCTGACCTCTTGAGATACTTTGATCTCCTCCCTAWGGGAGAAAGAAAAACCCAGTATGCCTTAATAGTGAATACCTGTGAGTGGAAAAAAAAGCGTGCCCGGAATGAAACCTTTTCCTSCCCGGCCATTCCCGTATAGCAATTTGAAGATGACCTTGCTGAATTGCCTGCCTCTCCTTGCCCCATCTGCCTACGYGCTCCCTTGGTCCGCTGCGGCCCGTCAAACCTGGCAGCCGCGCTGCCTTGGCCKCTGGAGGGCATCAGAAAGAAACGCAACATCAAAGCTGGTCCAGGAGTGACCCTGGGCTGCCTGGGTTCCTGGGGGGCCAAAGGCAGGCTCGGCGGGGGTCTGCAGGAGGGCTGGGGCTGTACCGCCCTGCAGCCGCTCGAGGGGGAAACGGGGCGTTTGCTCATATCCAGCCTAACTGCATTATCGTCTCATGGAGGATTACACAACGTAAATGGATTTTAGGGAGGTAATTCTCTTGTTTCCAAACAGAAAATACAGGAAAAAGTGATGAAAATTTGGGTTTACTTTCAAATGTTAATATACTTAACAGTAATAATGTTTAAAATCTGAGTTATAAAGTGAAAACCGAATCAAAAAGGCAGTGTGTTTCCTCTCCAACCATATGCTTTCGAACATTTTGAAAAAGCTTTTGTTACGAGTTTCTCCTTCAACCATCTTTGCAGATTGAAGCCCATTTCTACGGCTGTGAAACCCAGGCGTGGGACATGCTGACCTCAGAGCACGCTCCCCCTCCCCGAGGGCGATTCCCTGGGCGCTGGCTGGCTGGGGCAGACCCAAACCGCTGCCTTGGGTCTTCCCAAGTCTGTCAAACCTTCCGTCCGGCTGCRACAGCTAACCGTCGACAGCCAGAGCACAGCCCCCGGCTCCGGCRTCTCGGTGGTCAGCCAGCCCACCTCCCCGAGCAGCGGCGGCTGCAGCCAGCCCCACGTCCAGGGCTTGGAGTGGCCCCSGGGGCCTCCGCAACGGGGCAAAGCTGAGGAACAGAGAGTGGCATTAGGGATCAGTGGTGATAATCCCTCGTCCCTGCGGAGAAAGGAGGAGGGCGGAGGGAGGGGTTTGGGGACTTTGTGACTTTCTCGTACCAGGATACAATATTTTTTCTCTTTCTGAGGCTGCAAGAGACGATACTTTTTCTTAAAGAAATAAGAAGTCTAGTTTTAGTAATTGATGCTGTGTTGAAAAGAATAGAAAGTTGAGGCATGCTACAACTTTTCTTCAGAGCAAGTGATCTAGATCTAATCCCCTCTGTTTCATCTGAAAAAAACCACTTACGTATCTGAACATAAGAGTAAATTAGCATGTGCCTATGAATACTAATGCCGCATAAACTCCACTTTAAGCCTCTAAAAATGAATAGCACCAAGATAACTAAATGGGAAGAGGCAAATTCAGAAAGAGCATTAGCATTGTCCTTAGGCGCTTTGAAGAAAAATGTTTAACTTTGTATCAAAAATATTCAAATAAGAGGCTTTGCAAGCTGGAAAATAACTGGAAAGACCTTTGTGTCTAAGTTGCTAGTTCAAGACCAGTTTTTGATTCCAGAAAATAGGTATCAAAGATGCAATTGCACATGCAGCTGTGTGTGGAGGTTAATATTTTATGCTGTTTAACCCGATCCAGCCAGAGGAAGGTTTGGCTTTTTTTAAAGAAAAGTAGAAGGGGGGAGATGAAGCTTTCAATATAGTGAGTACTGCTTTCACATTTCTTTGCAGATCTCTTGTGAGTGGGCTCAGTAGCCACGCAGCAATGCAGTATATATAGGCAACAAGCTTTCAGCTCCCTCTTTTCAAAACAGACCTGGAGGTGGAGGAGAGATTGCGAGAGGGGCTTGGGGCAGAAAGGCACTAGTTTAGTCATGCRACCATGGTGCTACCTCCAACCCCTAAAAGTAATGGTCCCTGTTTATCCTCTGGAGGGCCGCTTAGGTAGAATTAGAGCAATGTTTTTGTTCCCAGTGTGAATCATGACTGCAGAGAAGTTTTAGAGCAAATRAGGAGGTAAAACAGCATAGGAAATGCCACTGTCTCACACTCCTGAGGGGAAGAATAGCTAGAAATACCTGGATCAGGGTGGAAGTCTTCTTGGGCAAATAGAATCCATACTTTTCCCAAGACTGACTGCCCTTGCGTTTTAATTAGAGAAAGGATATGGAAGGCAAGAGGGGAATGGGAGCACAGAGAAGTGATGTCCCTTGTCTGAAGTCACCTAGCAAGTCAATAGGACGGGTAGGAATTAAAGGTGGACATTTCATTTGGCGGCTGCATGCCGGCCCTGCGCGGCACCGCGACCCCACTGGTACACACGGCACGGCAACCGCGCTGGGTACGGCACAGCGTGGGACCGGAGTTGGCTCTGTCCGGAACATAGCTGCGCTACTTTAAGCCTCAGTGAGACTATGCCCAACCCACGTGGGTGTCTCTTCATCTTTTCCTTGAGTTGTTTGAGATTCAGGGCTATCACGATTGTTGTGATCCAGCGTGAGGGGAGGTGACACTCCCGTTGCCACTCAAGCATGGTGCCGCATATATTTTCCTTCCACTCTCCCTACGCTTTGTGTTCTTTCCATGACCCATGTAGCTATAAGTTTGYCATTTTGGGTACAGTCATGCAAGAAAATTTTCTCATCTTGGGCGCCGGCGAGTGTATCACCAGACACTTTGTGGTTCGACAAAGAGGGTGGTTTCTTCTGTGGAAGGCTGGGGGGCTGGCGTTCTCAGAGGCTGCTTATGGGCAGGGAGAAGGGCACGCTGGMTGTGCAAGCAGCCGGCTTGCTGTGCTGCCTGCCCACACCGGGCACGGGTCAGGATTTTGCAATTAGTGCCATTTCTCACGGCGTGAGGAGAAGCTGTGCCCRCTGCTGCTTGCTGGCTTGCTTAGGGCTGGAACCCTGCTGGAGGTGTCCTCAGAGCAGCATCCTCTGGCACTGGCCTTCTCGCAAAGTTCACTTTCTTCCCCAGTCTGGAAACAAGTATCTTGTGAGTGAGTGAGGCTTTCACCTCCTCTGGGCTGGTCCCGCACCCCCCCCCCATGCTTACACGCTGGGGTCTCCCAATCCTGTACGTGRTGTTTGATGCCTGTGTGCTTATGTGACTGAGGAAAAATCAACCCCCCCAGTCCTTTTAGCTGGATGTCATCGTTAACCAAGGAGAATGGCAGCATCCCTGCAGAGGAGAATTGCACATCGCTGAGGTCAGGAGCCATGTGAGTCGAATTTCAATGATCTCTAGTAAATGCCGAAATAGATGAAGCAGCCCATTCAGAAAACGGTAGTGTAAACGGCCGGGTTTTCAAATGTATGGTAGGAAAGGAGGAAAAGAACGAAAAGAACGAATGTGTGTAAGAGCACAGAGTTGTAACATTGCAAGCTGCGACATTTCGTGCTCTGTCGGTACCTGCGACATGAGGCAGCCTTACTGGCAGGGTTTATTACTGGGGMCCGATTGCCCAGCCTGAGAAAATCAGTCCTTAGAAGGAAAGGAGAAAAGAGGTCTCTTTTTTTCCTCTCCTTCCCGAGCGCTTCACAAACAAGCCTAACAAGATCAGTCCCCCGCCAATAAAACCAGTCCTCGTTGATACGCCGGCTTGCCTGTCTTAAACTGCCCCTGAGACACTTAACCTGCTGGATTGCCTTTCTGCAGACACCTGCCTGAGCAGCAGACTAAACAAACAGGGATTCTCAACTGCACAAAACTTGGCCCCTTTCAGCAGGGCTCCCATCTGTTAAAAAGCCATTGTCTGAGCAAGTGTTCAGCTAGCTGGGGAGGCAGCGCTCTTGCATATTGAGCTGCCCCCGTCCCCCATAAAAGTCCTCTTTAGCATTTTCTTTTCTCCCCTGTTTTCATCCCCTGATTTATTCATTGGTTTCACCTCTTCTCCCCTCCCCCTGTGGTTCATAAGGAGGGCCTCGTTGTCTTCTGTACCTCGGGGGTCATGTCTTTTCAGTCACTGGGACAATACCCGCTGCTGGCATCTGCTTCCAGATCCAATCAGCCATATTGTGATCACATCCTGCCAGAGAATTGTTCCTTCTTTTGCTCGGCTTTGTTGCCAATTTCATGCCATGTATTGCTCCATGTTTTGTGCTTCATGAAGCTGTCACTGGCATAAAAGTGGCCTGACCAGGGTCGTAGTAAAAGGGGTGGGAATGAAACATCCACCAAAATGTTGAGCAGCCCACCCACCGGCCGCACGCACGCACGCACACGCAGGCGGGCAGGCACGCAGACGTACAGAAACACGCGCGGCGTCCCGCAGCGCTTAATTGGCGTCCCGCTGAGCTGTTTTATGCCGTGTTGAAGGAGGGAAAACTTTGACGGGGAGCTGTGGCATTTGTATCCCCTAGTAAAGATCAAAAGCGCATCGTTTTCTTGGTGTTTCTAGAGGATCTTGACTGCCTTAYATCAGATAAGCTTTACTTAGCCCTGAGCGTGAGAGATAGAACTGGTCTTAGAAAATAAGTCTGAGTTGCTAGTGGGTGTCAGAGGGGAAAAAATACCCGTTAAAAAGAAATCTCATGGGMAAATTGCATCAGTGACACCTGTCACTCCAGCCTCTTGGTTCCTATTCTGAAACCCCTTCTAGAAGTTACACCAAGACCTGCTGTGAATTGTGACCATCCTCTTTGGTCTGGACCTGGGTGTAGTTTACTGGACACTGAACTTTACGCTGCTCTCAATGTCCATAAGGCAGGGGCACAAGCCCAAATCACTGAGCGGGAGAAGTTGGGCCACCTCTGTGAAAACAGAATTATGCTTGCCTGATGGCAGAGAATTTGGCCCAATATTCCCTATAGCAGAATTACTGCAAAATACCTTGAAGTTAAACAGGAGTGAATTATGTGTTTGTTTAGACATAAGAAAATGGAGAGCGGAAACCTCTCTCTTTTGTTCTTGGTTTTGATTTTTTTTTTTGCATGTTCATTTGTTGGGGGTGTTTTTTGTGATGTGACGGGCTCCTCTGATGCTCTCCTGTGTCCCCCCAGCCTCCATTTGCTGAGTACTGGGAAGGTTTCTCATGGTTTATTTCCTGCCTGTCAGAGCAGCCAGTAAACCTTGGGGAAAGGGCTCATCCCTTCCAGAATACAAAGTAAGTCCAAGCAGGGTCAGGGGACTTCTCGCCTCTCCTTCTGAGGGGAGCCAATTCCCCATTTCCTTTCTTTTGGCTCGCTGCTGTCACTTGCATTCACACTGGGTACCACCTTCCCATGCTAATAACCCGATGGCAATCAATAGAGCTGTTCATGGAAGGCAGAGAAAGGAGAGGGATACGCTCACCCCCCTCTCGCTTTATGCCACGGTGCTTGACAAGCGAGTTGGGGAGCAGGGATGGACCCCTGCTTCCCAGGAGGGGACGCCAGGCACCGGGCAGCTCCCTGCACGGAGCCGGTGTGAACTCCTCTTTGCGTGCCCAAAACTTAGTCCTTCTCTGAGAGGCTGGTTCTCTTGGCCCASTTTATACAGGCAGTCATTCCGCTGAGGGCACTTCCCGTTCTCCTCAGAGGAGGAACACCTCGTGTGAAGATTTTGCAGACCCTGTGATCCTAATCCTCTGCCATGGAAGTCAATGGACAATTAGGTACAGGGTGCGACGGCAGGAAGGTTACGACCCGTGAGTCTCTCCTCTGGAAGTGGGGCTCCTGAGGTAAAACCCCGGCGGTTTTGAAAACCCAASGAGAACTTCAACATCTTAGGGCCCTCGCCCCCCAGCTTCCCGTCTGCTGCAAGGAGGGAGTGTGTGGGAGAGGAGAGGACCCGACCCCCTGCCAACGCGCTGGGAGGAGCTGCCTTTGTGATTGTCACAGTCTCTCCGGAAAGTTTGCTGGCAGAGCACACGATTCCTGCAGCAACCTGTGGTCCTCACCACGCACTCACAGTTTCTTCTGCGGTGCCCAGGTTTTATTTCTATTTAAAACTGACATTGGCCGTGCAGTGAGAAACGCAGGGGAGAGTAGGAGGGCAGGAGACGGCTTTGTGAGAGAGAGAGTGTGTGTGTGTGTGTGGTGTGTGCATGCGTGCGTGTGTTAAACAATTTCATGGACATCTGTCATGCACAGTTAACTTTGCATTGCTGCATTTTAAGTTGTAGGCCTAGGCTTGGCCGTCAGTGATAAAGTAGCTGGCAGTTTTCAAAAAGCCGCTGGATAACAGAGCATGAATCATAAAACACACTACTGTGTAGCAATATCCAAGTTCATTCAATGCAATGAAACCATGCAGAGGACCTTTATTCCCAGCTAATTATGTGGAAACGCCTAAGACAATAAAGCATCTGGTGGTCTTTCTTCCCCATTTCAATTTTTCTCAATATTGTGACAGGGGAAAGCATTGTGCCTTTCCCAGGGTAGTTGCTGTGAAGAGGAGTAAAAGCAAGGGTCAGGGAAGAGCAAATAGATGAATTTATAACTTTCTTTTTATTTATTCCTTTCCCATTGTTTCTCTGGAGACTCTTCCTTCAGGGCTGTATTTTCAAACCACTATTCTCACTACACTCTGCCTGAATACTTTTTTTTTAATACCACCCAAACTGCCAGGCCCCTCTGTGTTCTCCTTTTTTTTTCTCTTCTYTTCCCCAGATGCATCCAAGAGTTGAAATCCAAGTCTGTGATCTCCACTGAAAGCCTAGGTATTAAAAAAAAACCAAAAAAAGTAGAAGCCTAGAAATAAGTAGTGTTTCACAGAACAGGGAGAGAAAGTGTTTGGTTTGGAGAGGGTTTCCAGTTGGTTTGGGGGGTTCTTGTAGCAGAGGCTCCACAACTCCGTCGGGCTCATTTTCTGTATACGAAACATGGATAAATTTGCTAATTCAACAGYGAACACTCAGCAATCTTAAAATAAGCTCATAGCAAATTATTTCTGCATTGCAGATTATTTCTAGTCCATTGAATGACAACACCCTTTAAATTATTTCTCCCTTGGCTCTCAGGCTCTGGCTCTCATAAGTTAAAAAACCTCTCTTAATTCTTTATTTCAGAACAAAGCGCACAAGCTTGATTTTTCACTGGAACACCCTCCTTGATCAGACTATAGAATATATTTTTCCATTCTGGCCTAGGGTTGTGAGGACAAAAGGGAACAAATGAACCAGGTTCAGAGTATGCTAAGCAGTGGAAAAGAGGAGGGGTGCAGATTTGGGGAAAAGAATAAAAGAATTATTTCCCTAGTTGCTAATGAGGTGTCTGGCTAAAAGTAATACCTTGTAAGTGTTAAAATAGGTGTGGTCTGGTTTGGTTTGGTTTGGTTTGGTTTGGTTTGGTTTGGTTTGGTTTGAATGCTGCTAATTACAGTCTTCCTTTGACAAAAGCTGCAGCAAGAGTCTGATTTGGATCTTTGCTCTGCTAAGACTTCACCTGCCTTGGCCAGACGTGATGAGGCTACCTGGAGCTCCCTACATACGGAGTTCCTGGTCTAAAATGCTTAGTAAATGGTAAAAAGCAGATGCTCCAGGGGACAGCTCATCCCATACCAAGACAAGTCTTCCAAACAGATGAAGAATGAAGAAGCCTAAAAACTCACCTCTTTTTTTTTTTTTTTTTTTTGTGTTACAGTATTGTAGAGAAACGACAACCCAGTGTTAAAGAAGTATAAAGGAAAGAAATAATGAAATCGGAAAGAGGGAAAGGTAAACTGTTTCCCAAATTGGTTAATACCTGGGATCTTTCTTCAAGAGTAAATATTTCACATGTTTTTAGACTGTATCCTCTGTTTTGGGCATTCCCAGCTGCCACCATGGTATTTGAGGACTGTGCAGCAATCAGCAGTTTAGCCTCAAAATACACACAGAAGTATTTTTCATCCTCGTGCTTTAAGTAGTTGCAATTTGTACAGCTCAGAATGAAGCTCAGCTTCACTGTGAAGAAATCCACACTAGGGAAGGAGTTGTGCTAGCAGAGACCAAAGATACCGCGAGATGCAGATGGGAGAATATTTGCGCTAGGAAGATTTGTACGTACCATGGATTTGGGGGAAGTAGAGGTGGAAGTGTCAAAGAGGAACTCCTGATAGACCAAGTGCATGGCAATCCGTGGAGTAAGTAGGAGGAAGCGGGAATTAGTAAGAGGAAGTGTATCTGATGGGTGCAGCTCAAGGCTGAATTTCAGCCCCTGCCACGCTAAGGAAAAATTCCCATGGTGGTAGTGTATTCTTAACTCCTGAAAAGACCTGACTACATCAAAAGTCATACCTCTAGGATATATTTTAAGCAGTATCTAAATTTTAAATAGGAACCTCGGGTCAGGGAGGGGCTGCAGCGTAGCTAAAATTGCCAATTAAGTGAGCCCTGCACTCAAATTTCTACCACTTGATCCTCTGCGTTAAGTGTAGGTCAGATCACTCTGTCCTTTCCTACTTTTTTGRTTTCCAGTAAACGAAATAATAATTATGGCCCCAGCTTTGACATCTAATGTGAATGTTATCATTAATTTGYTTCTAATATTTCAGTTGCTTTGTTCAGTGAAAGAGTTTGTGATTGACAAATATGCAGTCCTGTTACTAGCCTGGTTCTCCTTCACACAGAGCACCCAACCAAAACAAGAGCTGAAACATGAAGCAGAGAGAAACATAAAAAATAAAAAGGGGCAAGGGAAAGAAAAAGCAGAAGCAGGAGGAAATATGCAGAAATAATCAGGTGAAGTCCAGCTCTGCAGGCAAATCAGGCTTCCTTTCTTCCTCTCGGGGATCCGCGTAAACATCAACCATTTCATCCGCTCCCCTTAGCTCTTCAGAGTGACACTAGTGGACTTTCGATAAGGCCACAGGTCCACGTGACATCTGTCTTTTATTTGTTAGTGAGGGCAAGCACTTGGACAGGAATAAAATTCTGCAGTTCACCAAAAGGCAAAAATCGAATATGCTGTCTTCGATAAAATATTCAGTATTGCCTTTCACAGTCGGGTTTACAGGCACYTGAAGGTGTGGTGAATGTTTTACAGCCTTGAGTGCATGTGAAGCTATACAAACTGTAATCTAGAATAGTCTGGGAACAGAAGGCTGGAAAAAGCAAAAAAAAAAGTGAATTTGTTGAGAGCTGAGCATATGCACATAAGGATGGAAAAGAAGGGAAAGGAAAATAGTTATCTACACAAATATTCAATTTTAAATTGGTATGGTAATACCCTGGAATTGCTAGAATTTCTCAGCTGGCTGCGGCATGGTGGAATGTGTTTATCTGAAAAGGTCACATTTCCCAGTTGTGCTRTGGAAAAATATTCACAAATATCTATGTTATATTACAGGAATTTCAGCATTTCAAGAGCGTGCAACAGATGCACGCTCAGAAATGCCAGTGTATGCTCAGAAATGTTTTTCTGACATGCTWGAATTAGGAATAACGTATCAGGAACCTGTGACTGCAAGAGACAATTGTGCACTGAAAAATGCAGGTTGCACAAGGTTTTGTATGGTTTCAGCAGCATGCCGAGTGGGAGTGCATTTCTGCTAACAAACCCGTTACAGCCTCCCTTGAGAACTGAATCCTAAATGTGTTTCTGCTCTTATCCTCCCACCGCCCTCTCTGAACGGTTAAAGGATTCAATTCATTCATCCTCTCCCTTTGTCTCCTGATCCACATCCTTGCCAGTGAGCAATTACTATTCGTTACTATATAATATTTTTCTTACATGGATTGTTATCCTAATTACAGTCCCTGCCTGGGAGACTCAGGTGTAGGAATCAGTGTGTTTGCTGGAGTTATCCTCAGGTGTTTGTTTCAGTGCAACGTATTTATAAGGCTTTTTGAAGCTGCACCAAAGGGAAATGAAAACTCCCCAAACCTGAGCCAAATGACATTATCTTCTTTCAGTGGGCTGAGGAAGGCAGGTTAGTCTTAATTATTTATGACTGAATGTGTAGAATACATCTCTGGTGATTATACACGTCTCATTTCCACAGGCAACCCAGTGACAGGCAGTATTACGTGGAGTCTCATTTACGGTTACATGGCACTATATTCACTTACACCATGCTACGTGGCAAAGATTCACATTAGAGTTAACTCCTCCAGAACACTGGACRAATAAATGGCAAGAGAGTGGTGGGAAACCTGACGAATGTCCGCACCTTTCAACATAAAACAGGCTGAGATTTCCAGCAGACGGGGTGGTCCTATCTCGCTAGTACTTGCTTTCTCTTGTGCTGTTGCGTTAGAGCAGTATTCAGGACAGCCGATATGCTAAGTGTCTGCTTCAAAGCTCGTTGCAGCCCCTGCAAAGCCTCCAGACCAAAACCACTTTGCCTTCCCTTTTGTTGTTTACATTTTGGAATGCTGGATAGCGTTGAAAGGTAACTAACCTGGTATCTTTTGTAGAAGTGGAAAGGGCCATATGACAAAACTGTTATTCTTAATCAGTGAAACATGTACAAAAGAGAACATGACCCACCATGGAACCACAGAGAAGGTACGCTAAAAGTGCAAGCGCCTCTTTGCGATCCAGATCTTCTGCCTGAGGTGGAGGTGCCACGAGCGACCGCCGAACAAGCGCAGAGTGYGCGGCGTGGCAGAGCCAGCCAGAGTAATGGTCCCTGCCCAGGCTGCTCGTGGCCCTACAGTGCGGAGAGCTGATCTGCTCTCCARGTGAGGTCTTCGGCCATCGGTTTGAAAGAACCGATTCAGGTGCAACTCAGAAGACAGTTAGTCCTGCGTAAATTCAGGGGGGAAAAAAGGGGATCTTCCAGGGGCAACTGAGAGCCCAAGAATTTAGACATTGGCCATCACTCCCACGTAGACAGTATTAAGATGCTGAAAAGATGGGTTACTTAGCATATGCCAAGCTCTGACCTTTGCCACYAGCTTGGTTCAGTCTCCAGGCTAGCGTTCCTTACAGAGCTGGTTTGGGYGTCAGTAAAATGTGGTAAATGCTATCAGTTCACTTTCCGTCTCTACCCTGATTGGGAAATGCTTGAATTATGCCCAATGTTATGAAGTCTACAAACATTCAATTTTATTGATCACTTTGATTTTGGCACCATGCACAGCCTGAGTAGCCTTCCGGTTATCTGCGGAAACCCACCTTGTGCTGGAGGCCACTGACACAGGACTGTCAGATTACTGAAATCCTGTTTCAAGTATTTTGTTAACCTCAGGTCACAAGCTAAATTTGTAGAAGGGGTTTCAGATCTGCAAGGTTTATAATGGCACTACTGGAGGTCAGCAGCTCCTGCAGTCCTACAGACAATGGGGAATAAGCATTTTTAAAAGCAAAGTATTTTCAAGTAAATGTCTCTGATGATTTTGGATAACTTACATACTTAGTCCTTCCAGAAGTTTGCCAAAAGGAAACTAAGGCATCTGAAATACCTCTGGTATATAAGCATATTTTGGTAAAAAATAAGGTTAAACTGATATCAACTGGACATAGTGTTTTTGAGACAGAGGAATTAGAACTATAAGAGGGTCTTATGTCTTCAGAAAGCTTCCTGGTATGCTGGAAGGGCACTCTTCTGTTGGTATAACATCCAGATGCTTCGTAAATGCACTGTGGAAAATAGCACCATGAATTATTAGGTGTTTGAAGTTATTTGATGGAGATTTCTGTTGACTTTTTTTAAGGCTACAAAACTCTGGTAGTCCCTTCTTCCTTTGGGGGGACTTCTGTTGAAGTCCCTATGCAAAACCAGCACAGCTGTAGGAGTTTTGAAGGAAGCTTGCTATCGTCTCAGCAGACAGGCTGCTGGCATGGATGAATTAGCACAGCTGCCGTCTACGACGTTCACATGGCCATCAAAAAAGAACAGTTTCATTTTGTTAACATATTACATGAACAAGTGACTGAAAAGGCATAATGATGTTTAAACAGTGAACAGTTTCCCAGATTCTGACTTTTTATAAGCAATTCATTATTTTCATTATTGCTTTTTTATTCTTGCTCTGTGTTAACTTGCTTGATTCCACCTTAATGGTTTGTTTTTATCTAGGCTTCAACAACTCTGCTGGATGCTACTCTTCTGTTTAGAAATGGGATTCCATACTACATCAACCCTGTGATCCTGCTGCTCATGTACTACTTGTGAGTGGAGACACAAACACGCTTCCAATCCAGCATTTTATTTACAAGGAAATTGGGCCAAATTCCTCTGCTGTGAGCTGAAAAAATCCCTCTAAACTCAGGAAAAAAGAGTGAAAAAAGGCTCCATGTTTTTTACATTGTTGTACCCTTTGCTCACAGTTTTGCAAAAAAGGCAATCCCTGTGCCATGAAATCAAAGCGAGGGGAAAAAAAGAAGCCACTCTAGTATCTTTGCTTTCCAGCAATGAGAAATCTCCATCCTCACCCACAGGCAGCACATTGTATGCACAGATGGATGGTGGCGTGGCCCAATAGCACGGTCCTTTGTAAAGCAAAAACTCTGCCAACTCCTGSGCCAAAAATCCCCTACAGGGTACCCAACCAGGCAAATTTCCAACGGCAAGCAATAAGAACGCAGGCAACAAAGCCCTTGGCAGGGCCGGGTACTAGCCGCTCCTCGTGACTCTTCCARGGCTGCTCAGTTTGCCAGTACAGTGCCAGCAGGGGCAATTGATGCCACACAGATCTGTGCTTGCGGATGCTGGCAGGCTTTGCATTCACCCATGCCATGCAAACAGCAGTCTGCCTCCGGGTCACAGAATAGCAGTGACAGTGACACTTAATGGCAGTGATGTTTTAGACCTGCTTTTCATCCCAGCTGTGAGAAATGAGGAGCTGAGGTGAGTACGGCTGCTGCTGCTGCTGCTGCCCGCAGCTCTGGCTGCTCCAGAGGTCAGGCAGGAGCATTTTTATGGGGTGACTGAGGAGGGTTCATTTGCAGTGCTGTCGAGCAAGGCAGACCAAAGCCAGATACTCCCTTCCAGTACCCACAGAGGGACAGTGGCTGGGGACAGCAAAGCAGAACCACCCTAAGAAAGAAGRTAACTGCAGCACCAGGTCCCAGTTTCATGTAGATTATCCACATCCGCTGTGTCCATGTCACATGTCCTCTAGTTTGTATAACAGCTCGGCGAGCAGGAGAATCAGAATTTAGCCAAGTACTTTTGCATTATCTTATTACCTGGTGCGAACGCTCTTATGTTAGTAACGCAGCAGAAACAACGCCAATGTCAACAAACCAGGGGAAGGTTCAAATGACCCTCACTCTAGAACTGTGCTTATAATAAACTCCTGGAAACAAGAACCGATTCCTCCATTCTGATTTACAAAAGCACCACCAGAAGCACGCAAACCAAATCCTGATCTGCTGGGGAAGCGTTTAAACATAGGGTCTTGTCTGTAGTGGTAGACCTGTGTCACCCACGTCTGGAAACTCAGATATCCCCAGCCAGCGTRACCAAGATGCTGCTGTGCTGCGACACCCCCTTGAAGCAGGCTCACAGCAGCRCTGGCTTTTGCCTGTTCTCCTAGAAATTCCCCCCTCCCTTCCCTGTACAGTCTCTTTGGCCTGCAGGTGAAATTTGGGACAGCAAAAATGGCATGGGCACTCATCAGAGAAGACCAGTCAGACCCCCACCTGGGCTGGCGCGCCCCGTTTCGTGGTTAGCGGGACCCCACCGATGCTGCTGTGCCAGGGGGTAAGGGCACAAGCCACAGCTGTGCCTTGTGCTGGGGGSYGGCCCCCCTCTCCCCTGCTCACAGCTGGGCATCGTTGCCGCCTCASCAGCTCATCACAGGCACCTGGCCCRGCTGGCACGCCCCGAGCGAGGGTGCTGGGCTKGGGCTAGTCCTGGAGGTTATTTTGCCGGTGCTCCAGGAGCAGGAAGGGTTTGGGTRGTAAGRTGAGGGGGCCTGACCTGCCTGCAAGAGGGCTTGGGCTTCTGGCAGGCGGTGGGGTCCCCTGGACAAGATGGGTCTCCCCAACAAGAGATGTGTCCATGTCGACGCTTCCTTTTTTTCCCCAGCAAGACAACGAACTGTAAGGGGGGTGGTGAGATCAGGTGATGGGGACACCTGAAGACCATGTTGGCAGTGCTTTGCTCTGGTGTGGATTATGTGCAAGTGGGGTTTGCTTAAATGCATGACGTGTTGCTCCTGCACCATTCTGAACACAGTTGGGTTTGCTTTGCGTTTTTGGGCTGGCTTGTCTACCCTGGGCAGCACAGCCTCCTTTCCAGTGTTTCTGGGTGGCAGCCCAGTTGCTGCTGATGAAGAGTTTGGGGAGAAGGGGAGTGGAAGAGGCCCTCGATGTGTGATGCTAACCCCAGCGGACAGGGCCTGGTGCAGGGGTTGATCGGGGGTCCCTTGTAGGGTCYCTGGGGCTGCAGCGATGCCTGCTCCACCTGGCCCTGCTCCCCCCAGAGCGCCTTGGGGCTGGGGCCGTCCTGGGCTTCGCAGCAGCTGCTGCATTGCTTCCGCCTTCAACCCAAAGTGAAACATCACAGCAATGCAGTTGGAGGGGAGATGACTGCATGTTGAAGAGAAGAGCATCGGGGAGAGGGTGTATAATTTGGTGGGAAAGTTTTCGGCGGTAGTCTGTAACRTTAATGTATTTGTTCGTGTTGCTTTTGCTGCTAAAATGTAGCTCCCCAAAGTATCTCAGCTGACATAACAGTCTTTGTGTAATTGTGAGGCATTGCTCTCGTGTTTCTCTCATGTCTTCATTCTCTGCTGCTTAACCTCTTCACCCTCGCCCTCATCCTCGCCTTCTTCAGGCTCGTCTCCTGCTGCGTTGCTGCTAGAAATCACTCTGCTCTCACTCTGTCAGCTACTTACTTATTTCTAAATCACTTCCTTTATTTTACTTCTCAGATTCCTCCACTTGTACMGTAATGTATCTGTCTGTGTGTGCTCTTTTGTTACATTTTCCCTCCTGCTGGTTCTTTGACAATATTYCTGTCAGAGGCTCAGGGATTATTTTATGGCACATTCTGTGTTATCTCCTATAACAGATTTTGCRTGGTCCTTTTCTGTTGTATACATGTCATCTTTGCTGCCCTTCTCCTCTGTCACATTTTGCAGTCTTGATAAGGCTTTCAAAGAACAGCCCTCGATTTGAAGAAAACAAGAAAACTTTCATGCAAGCCTTCTCTGCGAAACTATTCTGTATTAAACTGCTTCACGCGTTCTGTTAAGGAGGTATTTAAGTATTTAATTCTTGCTGACCTGCAGCCCAGCACCGAGGCTGCTCCCAACTCCCATTTTCTTGGTGGCTGTTTCTGCATCGCTAGTCCTGTGCCTGYGCTGACACTGAGAGCACGGGTGGTGGGGACACCAGAAGTGCTAGGAGAGATGAGGCTAGCTGACGTGACACAGTACCGAAAGTGCTCCCTGCTAGCATTGTGAGATTTAGGAGGATCACATCCTTGCTGTGTCCTCTATTAGAAAAGTAAAGAAAAWTGCCACGTGACTTGCCAAGCCTTCCTCTGGAGTTACTTTCTCTGCTCAGTGTAGTGATGGAGATGTAAGTTGGAGCTTGTGTGTCCTGTTGGTGCCTCACTGTGGGAGATGCTTCAGCACGAGCCGGCTTGCCCGCAGCAGCGGGAGAAGCGAGGGAGATGTTCCCAGAGCAGGGGCTTGGACCTCAGGGAAGTCCCTGTGCCCCTGGATTGAGCACACGAGGTTGAGGTGAGGCATGGGAAGTTGCCAGCTCCCTCAAAGGGGGGCTGGTTTGAAGGAGTACCTCATGAGCTGCTGAGGGGAGGGATGCCCCRCCAGCATCTCACAGCCGACTCCAGCTGGCACTTCGTTTCTTCATTCCTACCTTGGTTTCAGAGGAGAAAGCTCAGAAGGAGATTTGAGCACTCAAAGGTATAGCAGGACAGGAGCGTAGCAGCAAAAAAATTGCAGATATATATGTACTGAATTGATTTTTTTTAAACGCTGGAACCCACCCTCTGTTCCCTTTTCTGAGTGGGGTCTGGATGAGCAGTGCTGTGGTAGCACACGGAGCCTGAGCTCCAGCTGGAGTCTGGTTGTGTTCAAACGACAGGAAAACCTTTATTGAGAGGCAGTCTCTGCCCCCAGAAACGGAGGTCTGTGTCTGCCCTTGAGGAGGCAAAACCTTAGCTAGAGAGGGCCGTTTCCAACCGTTTCGAGGGTGCAAGCGTGTGGCTTTGAACGTGTGAAAGCACAAGGGCTGGCTGGATGCGGATTCCGCGCAGGTTTGTGCAGGATGGGGCCTGAGAAACGCAGAGAGCCCAGAGCTTCCCATCCCTGGGAGGTGCACACCGGCCGACCCTCTGGACCAAGAGGGGTGCTGCCCCCTCTCGTTGCCCGACCCYGAGTCGGTGGTTTTGGGGCAGGAGGGGAGGCTGGCCGGGGCGGGGCTGGAAGCTGAGCAATGAAACGAGGCACGAAGGCTGCACCGAGWGTCTTTTGTCAGGTACATCTTCGTTTTTCAAGTGCCTATCATATCACGCAAACTGCTCTTGAAGAGCCCTCCATTTACCCTCTCCCCTAATTAAATGTGCACTTCATTAATGTAAATTGGGGGTTTAATGCTCTTGTTGAAATTCTGAAGAAAGTGCTATGGCCTTGCGAAATGCTTAAGCATCATTGCAAATTAGATTAGGGACCAAGAAAGGCAGTAAAATTAGAATGATAATGGTTGATGTGGCTTCCTGACAGGCGTGACTATTCAGGGATCAATGGGATGGAGAACAGTTTCCCCCAGCCTAAAGCGAAAGGCAGGGACAGACGTCAACCTACAGATGTGGCTTTTGGAAGCTCTTTCAATTAGTTTAATTTGGTAAATGGTGGGGATTTAGAGGCTCTTAGCCAGTCATACAAGACAAGAATACATTGAAATGTTTTTCGCTTTTTAACATAAAATAGGATTGGCCACATTTGCATTTCTTAACGCGGGGGTGGGGAGGCGGAGGGGGGGAGGAGGGGGCTGGGGGTGTGTGTGTTTAACCAACTTGGGGCTTTAAAATGGAAATGCTGGAGCTCGTTTGGGAGCCGGCCGCGGCCCCGCAAGCGCTGCCCTGTGCGGGGGCCTCGCTCGGAGCCCCCGGGGCGCAGGGTGGGGGACTCGGCGGACCACCAGGAAGGTCCCCCGAAGCACAGCTGGGGAGGGGAGGGGAGGGGGGAAGCAAAACAGGTCCTTAAACACGAGGAGGGGGGGTGAGGGGGACCTGATCCCGGGCCCGCTGAATGCAGCCGAGTGACCCCCGTCTCTCTTGGGGGGGGTCTGAATCCCAACGCTGCGCCTGCTTTTCGCTACTGCGCTTTCCTCCTCGCACTTTGTTAATTGTGCTCTTCAGCTCTGCAAAGTCGGTAAGGAAAAGGCCGCTGGAATATGCAAATAGCACGTCTCTTTGTGTCTCGGCCTGAGCCAGAAGTTGGAGCTTGTTTTTTAATCCCCTTGCTGGATAGGTAATTGTAGTTAATGATGTGGAAAACAAGTTCAACAGATATCAAGTGGCGCTGAGACTTGGCTGAGTTTGTGTGRGGAAGAGGTAAGAGGAGGGAACTCCTGACTGAGCATTTCTTTACTATAAATGTGCAAAYAAAAAAGAACGGGAATGTAAGCTTTTATGGAAAGCTAACGCCTCAGAAACAAATCAAATCCCACAAAGATGTGCAGTGGTGCGTAGGGTGACTCTGAGCATGCGAACAGCAGCCCGCTTGAAGTAGGGAGGACCTAACCCGCAAAGCTGAGCTTTCATTGGGAGTCTGGCCAGTTAACTGGTCTCAAATAATATTCCCTAATCCTCTCTTGACAGAAAAGAATTCATGTGCGGTGAGGGTGTTTGCTAGAGGGAGACACTCTGCTCACCAGGAGAGAGCCGTTTGGGATCAGTGGGGTTTGGCTTGGAGGTGCTGCCTGCTGAGATCGGGCAGTTCCTGCGTCGGGTTAGCCTTGCGCGGGGCCACAGGAGGAGGAGGAGGAGGAGGAGGAGAGCAGCACTGTAAATGGGGTGGCTTCCTGATGTCTTCCCTTGTGGCTTCAGGTTCTTGCTGAGCCTCAGGGAAGCATCCCTGTTCGACTGCCGCAGTTTGTAAGTTAGTTTTCGGGTGTTGAGTGAACCCTTGCTGATGGGCTCACCTCCATCCCTTTGCAGATCGTACTGCAGAAATGCCATACCGGATGGCAAGAGCCCTCGCTCCCAAACACCCAAGTGCCGGGTTAAAGTATGACACGTTCTCTACTGTGACTCCAAATAGTGTAATGCGTAACTTTGCTCAGTGCTGGGCAGCTTGCCTTAAGAAGCTTGTTAAAAGACTGGGTTTCTATCGCTGTGCGTTCAAAAAGTCAAAATATCCGACTGTCCTAGAGGGAGTGAGGCCTGGGACTTGAGCAACCAATTTTATACAGCTCAGGATCTAGATGCCCTGTCAGCAACAAAAGGGAAGCTCCTGCAGAGCCTGGCAGGCCAGTGCCTTGTGCGAGTTATTGCTTCTGGTCTTTCAATTTCATTAGCACTAAATTCACCTTTACAAAAATTTAATTTTTAAAAACTGCTCAACTTGGCAAGGGCACCAGCTGAAAGATCAAGTTACTGTTTGGAAATGCCAGACATGAATTAATTTAGCAGTGCACTCGTCCTGACTTTATGAAAACATATCCCAAATATTGACTTTTTTCTTTCTTCAGTAAAACCTCTTTTCCTTTGTCAGGTGAGGCCTCTGTCTGGTACACTGAGCTGATATTTTGAATCGAAGCTTTTTCAACGTGCTGCCCATTTGGCAGCGTGGATATGAAGTTGCTAGGTCTCTGCTGCCGCCTGGAGAGTTAGGTGGGATCATTTAATAGCTGCTTTTGGGAGATGGGTACTTCCACTGCAGTCAGGGCAAGCCTGCAGAAGTGAGAGCTGTGTTACCTTTTAAACAGAGAGAGGGTAGCATCATCGACTTTGAAAGAAAACTGGGAATCGGATCTGGCTGCCAGTTACCCCATAGCTTTTTGCTGTGGAGAAGGGGAATGGATGGTTGTGCCTTGTTAACTTTAAATGGGGGGGGGGGGAAGGTGGTTAAAAAGAGGTGTGTCGTTTTTAAAAAACCAAGAAAGGCAGATGAACTCCTTGCAAGTCAGAGGCAGGAAGTATCTGAGGGGGCTTTTTCTGTATACCAGTTCAGGTCCTAAAAGCCACAGTTACCGAGCCAAAAAGAAGCCCGACAAGCCAAACCAAGCACAAAATAGGTGAAGGTAAAAAAGCAACCGGCAGGCAGAGCAGATGGAAGAGTAACAGGGAAGGGGCTAGTTAACCTCAAGTCTTCTTTAGGCAATCGGTAAGTAATTTGCTCTTGTAGGTCTCCCTGTGCCCCCAAGGACAGCCAGCTCTGGGAAGCAGAGGGCTTCCCTGCTGTAAGGGCATGATTAGGTGTGGCCCTGTGGATCATTCTCACTTATTCAGCTGTTAAAGCAGCTTAAACCCTTATAAGAACATTAACATTTGGGTGCCAATACCAGCTTGACCTTTATTCATAAAGTGCAAAGAGTTGGAAGTAGAACAGATTGGTTGCCAGCGATTGCCTTTTATGTGCAGTTTAGAGGCTTTGATTTCTCTCCCCTTTCTTCCTTTAATCTGACATCGCTGGCTTGAATATGTTTGTGGTCTAAGTAAACAGGGCCAGTGCAGGCCTCCCTTTTTGAAGAACTGTGTGTGTGTAAGAGTGAGGTGGGGGGTGAGGTGACCTTAAAAAAAAAAAAAGTTTGCCTTTGGAATTAGAGGGCTTAATAATAGATGGAGGACACCAGGGCTCAATGGAGCTGTGCACAGATCTCCAAGCTGAGCTCCATGTCAGTCCTTAGGAGCCCCAGCTATTCATTCCAAATAGGCGTGTACATGGGGAATGCGAATGTAAGGATTTATATTAACTCTCCTGGACTTTTGACTTCATGACATACACAAGAGAGAAACTCGGAGTGAAGCACAACAAAGGTGAAGTGTCTGAAATAGTCACACCGCCTTGTCTGCCGGCCATCTGGGACTCCCTTGTGTTCTTGCCTTAACCCTGAGGTAGAAGAGATGCCCAAGACTGGGTATAGTTTTCTTACTTCTGGTGGCATATTTACGCTTGTGATCTCTGATTTTCTGTTCTTTACCCATGCTGCATAGCGCTAGAGTCAAATCATGGTTGACCCTTTTCCAGAAGCATGGAGGGGAACCTGTGAGGACGAGGGTAGGTCATTGCAGAATAGAGGGAAATTATGTCTCATGTCTCAGCACAACCAACCGATAGCATTATTGGCTGACACGGTCAAAGCCACCGTACAACTGGGGCGCCCTGGCCCTAATTTCTCAGAGGTATCAGCTCCCTCATAGCTTTGGTGAAGGTAGAACTCAGTGCCTACAGGTTTCAGTGTTGTTTGGGCACTTGGCTCTGTCTTTGACACGCCTTTAATACTGATTAAAATAGCTTTTTCATGTTTTTGTTTATAGGACACTTGTCTTCCATAGATCCTGCAGCCCTTTGTCAAAGTATGCTTCGTCAGGACAGCAGTTTTCCAGCCAYTCTGTTTATGCATAATAAATGGTATAGCCTACAGAACTGCATTAAAAAAAAAAAAAAATGCTGGCCGTTAAATGTCATCCACCCACATCTTCAATGAGCCCTGATAACTCGTCTTTGATGGAAATATCTTCTAAATCCAGGCTGTTCTCCCATCTTGATGTGAAAGCATCAAGAGCTGGAGACTGCTTTGGCTTACTGCTTAGATTGACGCTGCAGCAAAGCAATCTTTTCTATTCTACTTCCCCCGGCAATGGGGTTAGTCTTGATTTYTCCAGATATTTGTGTGTCTCGGTTACTGTATAACTGTCATCAGACTTTATTCCTAATTTAAACCAGGAGTCCTGCCCAGTCCCCTTGTCCTGCATGTCAGTCTACCCCAGGCCTTCTTGYCTTCTGCAGGATTTCAACCAAACCMCTGCCCAAAGCATTCATTTCACTAAAAGTGCTTTTTTTGTGCTGATAAACTATRTCTATATAGCAGAGGGAAGTCTTGAATGAACATTTCAAGTCTTACCTGTCACAAGCCATTAGCTGAATTGCTTAAAGAAATCCCCTGACAAGTGTAATTGCTGGTTTTGTGTTACAGAGCTTCATGATATTGCCCACAAGAAGAAATTCTTTTACAAAAGCCCTTTCTGTTTAATAAAGTAATTTGTTCCAGTAACAGTGATAATAAAATTGCTGAAATGAAACAGGATTGTTCAATGAGGACCTGAATCCAATTTGCTGCGCTAGTACGATTACACTTTTATCTCGGTGTTTACTCATTTGTAGAATTGCTACCAGGCTTTTTRTATGCAATTAATAGGATTAATGGTTCCCAGGACAGGCAAGATAGCACCCAGGAGCATAGCACCTTATTTTGTGTGTCAGTGACCCGTCAGCCTTATGTGGGCTGCTGCCTTAGGGTGCAATGCAGAGTAACAGGCTGGTTTCCTCTCTGTTCTTTGCAACAGGTCGGGGGCATCTCRTGATACTTGGTTTGTTGGCCCAAAGCAAGGTTAATTACTACATCTTTGCTGCTGTAAGGTCAGGAGGGTTGTTTCTGGTTTGCTGCTAAGAACATGCTGTTTCCTGTGGTGCACGGGGTGGGTGGGAACCCCTATCCTTTGAGTTGAAAACAACTATGAAACAATTGTTTATTAATGCTTTTTTTTTTTCCTCTTTGCACGTCTGGAAATTACTTATGCAAGACTTGTGAGCCACAGAAAAGCATCATCTTTGCTTCATGGTGACTGAGGGAGGGCCCATACGGACAGATCTATACTAAGTTTTCTCTGTTAGAAATCCACAGGGAGGAAGATGAAGGAAAAGCACCATAGCGTGCTGACGTGACCCAGGGCTTATTACACTGGTGCCTCTGAAAGCAATGCTGCATGATCCCTCTAACTTCAGCGAAGAAAGATCAAATGTCCCCAATTTGAGGCTTGCAGGCTAGTTAGCTTCACAGCTCACAAACGCAAATAACGTGCCAGCTTTTGTTCCTCTGTTTTCTGGCACTCTTTASCAATTCCAAAGCTATAGGGCTGATATTTGAGCTTCTAAAACTGGCAATATTTGGGGCTTGAGTAGAGAAAGTGGCCAATGATAGAGTAAGTGAGCAGAGAWATGGTAGTTTATTGCTCCTTAAAGCTTGCCACGAGATGACATGAGGTGCAAGACTCAAATGCTCCATCAGTGACTTCAGTTCAAGCACAAACATATTTAGCTCCTAGTGAGGGAATGCAGGCATACTCCRTGTAGTTATTAATATTCACTTGAGTCCTAGTGGCACCGGTGCCGTGCTCGCTGCAGCCCACACATGTAGCCAGAACAAGCCCTGCTCCAAAGAGCTGACAGTGTAAGCAAAAGCATATATAGTCTAAGGATTTGCAATCCCGGAGACAAACTGAAAGCCCCTCTGACATATTATTAACTCTGGGATATAAGCACATTTCACTAAAAGCTTGATAGATTAACTTGCTAGGTTTGATTAAACGCCTGGATTGGGTGAAGAACTCACCAGGTTCCTTTTGGGCACCCCAGTCAGGGCAGGATTTTTCGAGGGCCGGTAGGTAGCTCCCAGCTCAGGGTCTGTGAGGCTGGTTTCTTGGCTCGGAGCTCACAGCTGATGGTAGCCAAGTGAGTTTGGTGCGTGCTGGGCTATTTGGAGGAGCCTGCTTTTCAGAAGATAGGTGCACCTTGCCCTAGTTGGATGCTTCTGCTTTTAGTAAGGGAGCTGGACCTCAGAGTCAAACACTGGCATGTATTTTAGGCCAATTAAAAAAATGCAGTGATAATTAGGCAACTTCTAAAATACTCGTATCTTAACACAGAAACAACAAATGTAGAAATGGTCTGATGGTGCAGTAGTGGAAAATGCTGGAAGAAATACTAGTAGTGGAAAATACTAGGGAAGCCGGGAAGTCATTTACATGGTGTCTATTTTATTGCAAACTTAATCAGATGAACTTTTAGAGTCTAAGTTGCTGACATTTTCACTTGATGGAGATTTGAGGCCCTTTAGAACCAGTAGGAGCCCATAGCTACAGGGGCTGCCTGGAAGGCCTGCTGGTGCCGGCGTTGTGTTACAAGGGTGTGCTACAGGAGAAAGACGTTTATGTTTAGTTCAAGGGTGAATAAAAAGATCAGAAGTAACATTAACCAAATGAGGTTGGGAAAAATTCAGGGAGTCATTAGAGGACAGACAGAGGATAAAAGAAGGGAGGGAAAGAAACAGAAAATCATTCTTTCCGTTTCAGCTTGCGGGTCTTGTGTTCTCAAAGACATTCCCTTCTCCCCTTCCAGCTGCAGGTTGACCGCTCTGGCTCTACGCATATAAACAGACTTCTATCATTTGGTCAACCAGTAAAATATAAATGTTTTACTTACATGAAAGCTAAAAAAAGAAAAAGACACTCTGAGGTGGTTGATGTAATATTCTGGAACAGCCAAAAAGTGACGTGTGCCAGTAAACAAAATATGTAAGATGTTACTTTAATACTAAGAAAAATAATTTCCTCCATATACTTTCCTTTTAAATAYGAGAGGAGAAAATGCATAGGCTTGTGAATTTAAATGTATGACTGGAGGTGTAAGATAGTTATGTCCTGTTCAGTAATTGTTCTTTTTAATGTAGAGGTAGTATATGCATGAGGAAGAATGGGACTATATTTATCGCACAGAACTGCAACTCAGAATATCTGTATTAAGTTTTCACATCTCTCTCATTCCTGTGTGACACTGGGCAATAGTCTCTGGACCTCATTCCTCTGTGTAAAAATGGAAATCCGTCAATGCCAGGCGGGTTTTCCTTCTACTTTTCATCTGCAAAGACCCTCCCTCAATCTCCTGTGGGGTCTGTGCCAGGTGCTCTGGGTTCAGTGGTTAAGCCCTASGGAATGGGGATGGAGAGGATTATCCTGCCCAGTACAGTAACCCAGTTTCCAATCAGCTAATCGTGGCTCTGARTCGGGAGCTGTTCAAGTTGGCTTTCAGTTAGAGCATCACCAGTATTTATTGGGGTAAATGAGGAACCTTGGTCTGAAGCTTTGGGTGGCAGGTAGAAGAACTGGATATGTTGCTGCTTATGGCAGAGGCTTTGACCCTGCAGGCAGGGTATCTGGGGCAGAAATGCCAAGTTTTCTTGTTGCTCCTGTTGTGTTGTATCTCCAGTGGAGGTCAGAGCTTGYGGCAAGGTGGCGGGGGATCGCTGTCCGCTGGAGGGGACGACTGCGTGGGCCAGGTCAGGGAGCCTGAGGCGGGGAGTCTGTAGGTGGCTTGAGTAACATCTGCTCCAGTCTCACAGAGTTTTCCCCTATGCAGTCATTAAATGTGCTGCGTTATGCCAGGGATAGTCCTGGAATGCTTGAGAGTGGGCTGCTTGGAGATGTTTGTTAGTTGCCAGATTTCTCGATCTGCTGCTCTAACCGTTTGGTAGCAGTTCTCAAACACACACACCCTGCTATCAAGGACCCTCTCAGCATCTTATGAAACTTGTCATGTGGGCACAAACATCTGCTTTCTCTTCCCAAAATCTCAAGCTGCCTTTTCCTCTTGCAGACAAGCTGAGGAGGGTGAGCAGTGACAGCGACTGACTGTGGCTTYTGCTCTCTGCCTCCTCATGTACCCYAAGGATGCTCTGATGTGTGGAACAGTTTTCCAGTGCAGAGTGTAGGTKSTTCTTCCGAACCCCCAGGGATTTCCAGTTTCCCCAGCATTATGCYRTTCTCATCTTTACATGAGAGCTCTCTATCTCCCCAAAAGTCCTTACCATCTTGCAAAGAGCTTTGGGAACTGGTTAAGTAAGCTGATAATAGAATAAATAATAAATGSTAGCCTAGTTCTCAGCTGCCAGCCTTCTTGACAGTCTTTGTTGGACTGCAGTCAACTTATARACCCTAGAGCAATAGATTATTCACCGTAAACTGTAATGTCTTCTGTACCTTGGCACTTTGTAAGGACTCCCACACAGCCTGTCTCAATCACTTTCAGTGTCCTGACCAAAGAAGATTTCTAACTTATTGAAGCTAACTACCAATATTTTTTCCTTTAGTGCTGTAGCAGTGTCAGCTTTGAGTGTTGATACAATGCTGGTCTGTTTGCCAATGTGCTCATATATCATGCAGCTTCACCATTGACATAAGGTGAATTTAGTCTTAACAGGACTGTTGAATTTTATGTATGACCTAATCCAGAACCCACTCATGTTTTAAAAGAGAGAGGGTCAGGGGGAGGAGAGGTTTCGTGGACTTCTATGTCCTGTGAATTCWGCTGTCTAAAAGGTCGGGCTTGTTAGTGATACTGCTGATAATTCTCTTGCAGACAGGATTCTCTTCCCAGACCTCTGTGCCCTGTGCTGACAGCTCAAAACACCCCCCCAAAATTGAGACTTTTCTGGCAGGGGAGCAAGAGCCAGCGGAAAGCGGGCTGGCAGAAGACAGCCACCACCTCCAGCAGGACCACACAAGGCTTGGGCTTTAGACCAGCCTTYATCAATCTTGGTTTCCATAGATATCACCCTCAGCAGGAGCTTTTGTAGGTGACATGGGTATGTAAGGGGTGCTGGCTGTCCCTTCAACCACGGTGTGGATGCCTTTATACCTACCTATATACCAGCTTCCTACCCATAGTTTCTGTACTTACAGTCAGGACTACATTCTAAATATCCCCAAAGAGAGGGAGGTGGGTTTGGTCCCAGTACTGGATGAGGGTGCCAGGGCTGGGAAAGGGCTGCACACTGAAAAGCTTCTATCAAGGGATATCAGGCCCACTCTTGGGAGAAAAGTGTGGTTAGGGCACAGGGGCACTAGACTGGGCATTTGCTAACTGGTTTATTCTCTCCATGATCGCAACAAAATAAGGTTATGCCGTATGGATTGCTGTTTGTATTGAGTGTCCAGAGGCTCTAACAGACACCAGCCCTGCACCAGAYGCTGCTGTGCTCAGAGCTCTGTTAAAATGTAGTAATGTATGTTTGGAGTCTTTTGAGGAAATTTATGCCCTTTTTAAATAAGATCAGACAACTGGTCTGAGAAGGAGAGCTGAGGAGGATACAWCCCCTGTCAGGCAACAGCTGAATGGCAGAAATGCGTATAGCTATGAACTCTCTTGATCCCCAGGCCTAGCTTTACACACACTACACCACCCCTCCCTTCATGGTGAATGGGATAAACAGGTATAACACCCCTTTTCACTGCTACTTCTTCTTCACACTGTCAAAATGACTCTGAGGTTAAAAAGAGATGGAARCTAGAAGTGACCGGACCTTTGCAGGTCAAATCAGGAGGGCTTTGCCTCTGCTGTTAAGCAGRCAAGCTCTGGTTGTACGCTGAGCTTCAACAAGCACGTGCGTTGATAGTCGAGGCCCAAATCCCAGTGTCGGGAGTCCCTCCTGCTGCACCCGAACTGGGCCTTCTCTTTGCCGCCTCTCGCAAAACCAATCCTCTGTTGCCCTCGGGCACTTTGAAGAGCAGGGCATGGTGGTGCACCCAAAGCCCAGGTATACGAGAGACATGAGCAGGCTATAGTGCTGAGCTACATTAGGGAGCTGGAGCCTGCTGCCAAGAATTAAGAGCATTTATTTTGAATATTTTGTCGCCTCACTTGTTTTTCCCCCTAAGCGGACCCTCCACGGCCCCTTTAAGACCCCCCTCACCGTGGAGCTCCTGGTCCCTTTGGCCAGACATGGCAGGAATGGATGGGCCGTGCGCGGCGGGATCAATTGTAAAAAGTGGAATTAGTCATTCTAAATCATGCAGCTGTGGTCGAAGGGAGCTCTTCTAAAAATCATTAAACAATCATGTATTCCTATTGATTTATTCAAAATACCTTGAGGGAAAGCAGATTAAACACAAGGTAAAAGTAAACTAATGCAGATTAAATGGATGAAGGATGGGCCGATAGTTCCCTAGGTAGTTTTTGTACTAATGAGAGGAAAATTATATGTACACTATTACCAGGATAAAAGGGTCTATTAGAGGTCTTTTGCTTGACATATTTATGTATTTCAAACACTAAGTAGCACAGTGAATTAGGTTTACTCTGGACATTTGTTATTTTTATTGCATCTCCAAGTGATAAACAGGGCTTTCTGTTGAGGGCAGCACGCTGCTTTGCTCAGAAGGCACAACCCCATCTGCATAGCAAAATGCTGAGATGACGATTGCATTTTGGATGCCATTTATTAGCAATCCAAGTGCAGTTTTATGCCCACTTCTGAGAACCGCAGCCGGTGTTCAAAATGAGGGGTACAGCTATACGTCAGTATTTGCAGCCACCGTCACCCCATCTTTCCACTTCATCTTCCCGTGCTRCTCATCTCGAGTGGCATTCATCCAAAAGCCGTGTGACAACTGGGGCGATACGCTCACTGTGCCCCCCCCCGTCTGTCATGCGTTTGCAGCGGTGCCCCGAGCACGGCGCGCTGCGGGGAGGATGACGTTGCTAAAACACAGTGGAGTTGTCATCTCAGATGTGCTTGCTCTAACTGCTGCTTGGGTTCAAGGTGGGCGGGTTCAGACCTTGGAGACGGCTGTATCAAACGCAATTGGGAACAGGGCAGTCGTATTTGGTGCCAATCAAAGTCCAGCTTTAATTTAGRTTTTGGTTTATAAGTGTCTGACTGTGGCAGAATCAACCACAACGAGTAATTGGCAAGGATATTAAATGCCAGGAGTCACTTCATAATTTTGCAGGAACTCTGAGTTGGAAGCTGTGAAGCTGCTTCCTCCTACGGATAAGGACAGGGCCCTGACCACGGCCTCGCCGCGTTACACACGCTGCTGCTGGGCTGTCTGCAGAGGCTCCAGAAAGTACCGCTGCAACAGTTTTAAAAAGAGGTATCTCAGAGGAAATTAATATTGTATAGGAAACAATGTTGCTGTGTTGAGACGCATCTGCAAAGCCAAATTAACATTATTAGAAAAAAATGAAAACACATGACCTTTATTAAAATGTGTAGTAGATCAAGTTACTTGCCTATATATGTGCAGGATGGTATATGAAGCAATCATAATTTTTAAGTGGATTAGTTGTATACCTCATCTACTCTTGTAATTACAGCTTTTGTTGAATAATGTATGTAAACTAACCTACAAAACAAAACCTTATTGTGACAGCTGGATGAATAGTTCAAAAACCACACTGACGGACAATTTCATTATATGTTACACTTGATTAAAATATAGTTAATAAGCTGCAGATATTAATTACAGAACTTAAGGTTTAATATGTAATTTGTAACGTGCATAAACCACGAATTATGGGCACTGTTAATGGTCTTGTCAGTCAGTATAGGAATATTTTCCCAATAGTTACTGAAGGAAGAGTACAATACAAGAAGGCCTGAACATAGGGTCCACAAAGGTCAACTCGCTCAAGGAGTGGAAACGTTTTAGACAACAAAGGTTTCATTAAGTATTAATTACTCACCAAGTTACTCACCAGCACTGTTCTGATAATGTGGTGGTACGGACGGTGGCATTCGCGTGYTTGGGAGGGGTCTCTGCCTTGGCCGAGCTGGCTAACCTGGGTATGGTGTGCAGGAAAATCCTGGGCTGTGAAAGTCGGTGGGGATCCCAGAAGTATTCCTCTGCCCTTTGGCAAGTGTTGTCCTGTGTCGTTGGACAGTTGGTCTGGTGAGAAAAGAGTCTGTGAATTTCTGTGAGAGACCTTGTGGAAAGCTTTCACAGATTGAACTATGTTTGCCATGTTGTTTCTAGGATTTGGTTTTTGTGTTGAAAAGTGATTATATTTTGTAAGCTAGACTTCAAAGCAAATATCTTTGGCTTTGAATACAAAGTGTCTGCTTCATAGTAAATATTGTTTTCCTAAATCAAATATAGATATCAGACTCGAGGATATATAGCAAGTTGGTGGGTTCCTAGGAGGGAACAGMAATGGAGAACCAAGGTGACACTGATGTTCAACCCAGCAGCAAGAGAGGGGTCGTCTCTGCATACCCACACTGGAAGCTGCTGCTTCTGCCGGCGGGTACCCGTGCACACGCGGCGGTGCAGGGAGAGCAGGGTCCAGCAGCTCTCGCTGGTCTCCTCGCTGCCGTGGCTTGCGKTCTTCCCACACCTGAACGAGCACGTCTGCGTGTATCGTGGGCGCTGCTGCCGTGCCCCCGTTCCAGTGCACGTGACTGCCGGGAGGTCTAGCCTGTGCTCGGCCATGTCAGCCAAGGTACTGGTGCTTCAGGGRTCAAGTGATGTGGGGGTGAAACCCAAGTGTGTGAGCAGAGGAGGGCTCCTCGCCAGTCCTAGCTGGTTGCACCAGCTGGGTTTGGCTCCGCAGCTAAGCTGTGACTTCCTCATGCCTTTGTGGACAAGAGGGTCTCTGCATAAAGCTGAATTTTTATTTTTTTTTTGGCTGCACAGAGGAACAGGAGAAGAAAAAACGTTTCCCATTCTCTTCTCTGGACCTTCTCAGAGGTAACTGAGCTGGGTCTGGGGAAGAAGTGGTGGCCGTTTGCCTGGTGGTCTCTTGGGGCAAGCGGGGAAGAGGTGCCGGTGGCATTTGACCTACGATTGCTTTACAATATGGTCTCGGGCRTAACCCATTCCTCCAGAGGCATAATGCAACATCTTCTGATTACAGAGCAGAAGGGAGGCAAGGAGGGCATGTGATTTGGAGTTCTCATGTGCCTGTGATCCTGGATTAGACTTGAGTGATTCAAATGCTGCTACCCACAGGGGAAGGGAGATGTTGCCACCACATGGCAGGGGTCCGGCCTGCTGGAGAAGTGGCTTCTGAGCTGCTGCAGCTTATGGGCCATTTCGTTATGCCAAACCCATGCTGACCACTTAAAACTTGAAGCTGAAACTGGACACTTAGGAGCTGTTTGAGCGTTCAATCATTTTTGTTGTGCAGGGTGATGCTTTGTCAGACAGTCTGACACCCACTTTAGTCAACTAATTCTAATCTGTGCGTGTCACTTATTTGTTCCTTGCTCACTTCTTGGGACAGCATAGCCGAGTCCTGCCCCTTAGTCAGGACAGASCGAAGGGTCAATCTAGGTCTCTTGTTTATTATTTTTTCACCCTGAAAATACTTTTCTTCAAAATCATGTTGTCCATAAGGAGATCTGTACCTTGTTAACAACATGGAGGTTTCATTTCTGTCATCTTCTAAGTACAAGGCTTATCTAGTAGCAGTACCTAGAAGCACGTATTGAAAAACAGGTTTTGTTTATGCATGCGAATGTTTGGTGTTTCTAGGCATTTAATGGACTGCAAAACATAACGAGTCTCTCTTTCCTTGTACCTGTGAGTGCCCGCGGCAGAACTTGGTATGGGAGGGGGAGCGGTGGCGGCAGTGAGATGTAATGCCAAAATACCTCATGGTTTAAAACGAGCTTTCAGATAGCTACGGGTGTTGCCAGATGACGGGAACAGAAGGGTAACAGCAATACTGCGCAACTGCAAGCAGTGAGCTGGCCGATAGGCTCTAGGTCCACCCTGTTTGGAAGGAAAAACACCCCAGCTGAGTGCCTGTGTGTAGGTCCGGGTTCTCAGCCGGGTGCAGCCCTCCCCGTCGGCCCGCAGAGAATCGGCCCCATTCACCACTGTTCCTTTTCAGAGCTTTACTGTTCACCTTCCCGTGGAAGATCTCGGAGTTGAAGAATGAACTCTTTCAAATTTCTTTTCTTAGAGTTGATCCAACATTACCTTGAGGGAAAAAAAAAAAAATTAACTTTCTAGTCCCCTGTGTTCGGAACAGCAGAATTTAGCTCGAAAGATTTTTAGGTTTTGCTGCCTGTCACTTTCCATCAAGTCCTGTCAGTAGGATCTTGGCTCTTAAACTCCATAGATATCACTTGATGTATTCATTTTTTTAAGTAAGAGCTATGCACAGGGAAACTGAGACAGTGGACTGCAGGAACTTCCTCAGCTACAAGAAGATGTAATTCACTGAAGAAGGCAGGACAAGCATTGGCGAGACCAGGCGTTGCAATCATCCATAGTTAGAGCTCCTGAGCCTGGTTCAAGCTGTGCTCAGCCCGGCACGGAGGAAAAGGAGTGACCTTTCAGAGGYATCGACAGCAAGCAAAGAAAGTGTAGTGGCAGGCAGAAAGAGAAAGGAGGAGTTCAGTGAACAACCTTATCAAACACATGAAAAACCTAGCTTTCCCGATGGAGAGGGAGGAGGTTCTTTGCATTGTAACTCACTGCTGGACAAAAAGCAGTTGCACCTGGCATGGGAAAGTCTGCCTGTGAGCCAAAGTAAATAGCAGAATATTTCAAGTGATTGATTTGATTACCTCTTGAAAAATATTAATATAGTATAATTTTTTTAAAAATAATTTATTGGTGTGTCAATAACTGGAGATTTGTTTCCCTTGGCTGTTTCAGGGAGCTGTCTTGACTGCCAGTATCAGTTCAGCCTGGGTTTCTGTYCTGCAGGAAGATAAAACTGTAGAAATTGTCAGACTTGATCAGAGCAGGCAGTCCATCTGATCAACTATCCTGTCACCAGTTTACTTGAAAAATAAAGGAAGGGGGGTTTTTTTCCCTCTTGCTGCTCTTTAGCATCTTCAAAGCCTCTCTGCTCTACATCTCTTACCTTGCTGTTCAGACTGCTTCTAGCCAGAGCAGAAGGAGAGAAGTGTCCCCAGAAAACCAGTTCATCCCACCTTTGTAAGATACCTGTTCTTGGGTTGGAATTCAGTCCCAAAACCTGGCTTCAGAAGCRTAACTTCAAATGATGGTAGTTGCATTAGAGGAATCCAGGAGTAAATGTCAATGAAGGCTTGCCAAGTAACACTAAACMGAAAAATACCATTTTGAGGGAGAGGAGCGGGGAAAAAAGCTTCTACAGCCAGAGCTTTATATCTTGTACAGTGGTCTGTCTTGGAAAGTTTCTGTGTAGGTAGTGTATAGATATAGTGAAATATAACCTGTCACCATGTCTGACCCACAAACTCTTTCCATTCACCCATCCATTTGGGGGAAAAAGACCTGCATTTTTTCCCTCTCCCTACGTATATGGGGCCYCGTTGCTGTTCTTTGTTGGCATTGTGGTAATGAAGTCTGTAAATAAGGCCATCTATCAGCCTGTGAAGAGCTGGAAATCCCATCTGCAATGAAGCTGTTGCAAGGCAGTTCCCAACAGTACTGAAAGTAGAGAGGAGACTGAGGAATCACAAGCAGTACAAACGTTTCCCTACTTCACAACTGAGGAAGWCACAGAAGAGCAGGATGGCTTTTTTTAGTGAGTTGATAGTAATCCGTTGGTTTATGGGWTGTGCACACTTTCACAATGCACCACGAGAAGCATCAACAAAAAACTGAACCCAGCAAACACCTGCTGACTGGAGACCGACTCTTTCTAATCCTGTGCTCGCCACATGTGCCCAGAGCATCTTTTTGAACTTCAGAAGGCCTCAGAGCCCTGCACTTTTTTAGGCGTAAGATAGTCTTTTGCATTGTAACAAGCTACGATGCCGTGCTGCATCGTACTGAAGTTCTCAGCTCTTGGCTCGGTGGTAGGAAAATAATAGGCAGAGTTAGTCGGAGATTGACTGTCCAAGTGCCMCTTTGGACCATTCTTTGTCTGCTTGCAAGGCCTGCTATGAATCAAGATCTTAACAACTGCTGGGTATTCACGTAAGAAACAAAATAAACATTTAATATGATCAGTATCAGATGTTGTTTTATGCCAAGCACTTCCAAGCGCTACTGCTGGCTTCTCTGGCTTCGCGTGCAGTCATTGGAAGAAACGTTGCTACATGGTGAATTATTAGGGTACCTGGAAAGTAAGACTTGATTTGTGAGGGCTTATGTTATTCAACATTAGGCAAGCAATAATTCTGTATGCCCATAAGCTGTCAGCCCTGGTCCTTCCCTGGAGAAGTGTCAAGCAAAGCTCAGATTCATGTTTTGATGACATGAAATGTTTTGTGCCTTTTTGCCTGAGGCCCRATGTTTGTCACGGCCTAGACAGCAGTGACAAAAAACATGAGGCATGGGATTTTCATAAAGAGTGGTGGCATTTGTCAGTCCCTTRGATCCAGGATATTTTTAATGGGTTTAACCCTGCCCAGCTGATGTGTTAGAGCAGGTTAGTCTGATGCTTTTAAACTACTAAACATAGATTAATAATTTGAAATATTTTCTTGCAAAATATGATAGGTTTATCTGACTCAGTTTTTCAAGTCAGGCATCTTGTTATTAAGCAGAGAGATGTAGGTCATTATTTTCCCTATTAGATGAAACTGGAGTTATTGCCTCTTTAAATTTTTTGTTATGACCAAGCCATGACTTTTTGATTTTTATGAGAAACAAGCAGACTTGTGTAAAATAACCATTGTCAATGGACTATATCATCTGGCAACACTGAACATACTCAATGGATTAAAACTGAAAGGTTGTCACGATCTGTGGGACTGTGACAATGTCTCAGTTCCTTCTCTTGGCTCCTCTCAATATGCAAGAAATCCCAGTATTACTGCTGGATCGTTCTTCCAGCTGGGAAACTGTCCCGCAACGTCAATGCCCAAGAGCTATGTTTGGCAGACACTGTTCAGCACTCCACCTTCCTTGRGGGCAAAAAAAGATGAAACATAATGGAAGTTCTGTTTAGCCCCAGAATTTGTAAACTCAAGACTCATTGACACAAATYGTGACCCAGAACCCTTGCATGTGCAAGGATGTTTTCAACTGATTTTGAGTTTTGGATAAGGCCATCATGAGCTGTATGATTTTAACTGTGCTGCCAGTTAACGTATATATTTSTGTTTATGTAAGCTTTTTCTCTTCCACACAGTCTGTCTTTCCATCCTGCTCTGACTCAGTAGTCTCTGTTTCAGTACCGACTTCTGAGGTTGCYGTTCATTTTATAGGTAACGTGTGCACAGTTAAGGGTCTCGCTTGAGTTATAAGCCACAAAACCAAATCTGACCTGCGTGAAAAACAAAACTCGTATTCAGACACAAACACTTCCAACAATGACAAAGCAAATACCGAAAAATTACTGGTGAAGCAAATTGCTTCTTGGATGAAGTGCTCTTACTTGAGAATTTGTCCTGGCATGAAAATCCTTTTCCAAATTCATCTCACGCCTCATGTCTGAAGCAAGGACGAGCATGGAAGCTCGTCAAATAGCATTCCTATTTGACAGAGACAAAATTCTTGATGCTCACCTTCAGTTCTCATAATATCTTTGATTTTCTGCCTTTCATATTACTTCAGCTTTCGAAGTTTCTCCTGTGAAAAAGGCTGTTACATTGGTTTGTTTCCCTTTTGCTGTGGGACTTCTGGAAGTATTAAAAGTTCCTGTTCCTCATCTTATTAAAACTACTGGTAGCTGATAAGAGAACTAGGGGGTTCTGTGCAACTATGAGRTCCACAGCCTCAGCGTGTAGTCTGAATGTCACACAGGCCCTCGCCCACCTTTCGTTGATGTGGGCATGGAAACTTCATGTACTGGCCCTGATTTAGCAGACAACCTGGCTGGTCTGCATATTCATAGAATCATAGAATACCTCAAGTTGGAAGGGACTCATAARGATCAAGCCCAACTCCCTGCTCATCGCACGACTACCCAAAACTAAGCCATATGACTAAGAGTGTCGTCCAGATGC
Organism: Oceanodroma leucorhoa; assembly: GCA_030449065.1. Lineage (NCBI taxonomy): Eukaryota > Metazoa > Chordata > Aves > Procellariiformes > Oceanodroma > Oceanodroma leucorhoa. The sequence continues at coordinate 466,497 of JASVER010000030.1, forward strand.
TCCTTGAACTTTGATAGGGTTGGTGCTGTGACCACTTCCCTGGARAGCCTGTTCCAGTGACCGACCAACCTCTTGGTGAAAAACCTTTTCCTAAGGTCCAATCTGAACTTCCCCTGACACAGCTTCATTCCATTTCCTCGTGTCCTATCGCTGGTCATCAGATAGAGGAGATCAGCACCTGCCCTCCATTGCCCCCCTTGAGGAAGTTGTAGACTGTGATGAGGTCACCCCTCAACCTTCTCTTCTCCAAGCTGAATAAGCCAAGTGACCTTATGAGCTGCTGCTCATAAGTCTTACCTTTGAGATCTTCCACTATCTTGGTTGCCCTCCTCTGGACATACTCTAATAGTTTGATGTCCTTCTTATATTGAGGTGCCCACACCAGTGCAGTGTAGAGTGGGACAATCACCTCCCTTGACCGACGAGCTACGCTGTTCTTGATGTACCCCAGGATGTGGTTGGCCATTTGGCTGCCAGGGCACGCTGTTGACTCATATTCRACTTGCCATCAACCCAACCCCCTAGATCTCTTTCCGCAGGGCTGCTCTCCAGCCTCTCATCCCCCAGTTTGTRTGTATAAACAGGATTACCCCRTCCCAGGTGGAGAATCTGTATATTGCTCAGTAAAATACTGGTTGTTGCAGCAGTTGCTTCTGAATGTCCAAATGATGGCTTTGCCTGATGCTTTGAAGGGCAATAGCCATACAGAGATGTTTAGAGAATCTCGGTGCCTTTCCTGGTTTCTCTCTTCTTACAGTGGAAGAGAATACAAATTTGGCCTATACTAAGAACAGGATCATTTATTCCTCCTGCTACTACTTATTAGTACGGATGTCCTGGTTGATGCAGTGGGGCTGGTGGAGATAAAACTCTGCTCGTTCCCCCTTTTCTCTGCCCACATGCAAACTGTTCCTCTGAGCACAGAGACAAGGGATATTTGTAGGTCATTTAAAGACAGGGGCATCTCATATCTCTTTATTCTCCCCTGTGTTGCTTTGCTGGCCAACTCCTCCTTAAAAGTCAAGACAAGCGCTATAAGCTGTCACAGGCTGTTCTCCTCACCTACATCATATTCAAACAGGGGAACAGCTTTCATCATCTTTCCAGCACAGGAAAAATAATATGGATGTTTCCAAGTGATTAAAAAATCAGAAGAGGGAATGCTGAGGACTGTAGCCAGCTCAAGAAAATTCAGCTCTGTTTAAACCAGGCTATATATTTCTATGTTCATTAAGTTTTAACACCTCCCGGTCTCACCTCAGCAGATTTCACTTTCTTGGAATAAATTGTTAGCATTTGTATAACTTTGACACGATTATTTTGGAAGCTCTTTGAGAGGGGGGTTTGCTTCAGAGCTCAAACAAGAGTGTTTGAGTGAATTTTTGGCTCCAAGCATGGATTTTTTTTTTTTTTTTTTTTGAATGTGCCTGTCGAGACCTCTGGTTTCCTGTACAAAAACAAGATGATGAGACAGACTAGCTTCCCAAATCTGCAGTATCCTCACCGTCATCCAACTGACACTCCTGAGAAGGAGCGTCTGATCATTGCATGGTCACATGCAGGAAAGCAGTCTGAAGAAGAAAACTGGACAAAGCTCAGGTCACTAAAAAGTGTGGTCTTGTTTCTCTTTCTGCCTCTTGCCCTTACCAACCCTTCTTTGTTAGTTGGTCTGGACGTTAGCTTGAAAGCTTCATCTGAATGCTCTTCTAGTGATAGCACCTGGAAGGTGCTTGGCTTTGGAAAAGCCCACATGCTACATCAGTTAGAGCTTTTCCAAGTAAAGTCCACTATCATTTGGCCAYGGAAATGACGTGGGAGACAGGATGGAGTACAGGGACTATTTTTTGCTCTGAGAGAAAGAGAAGCCATGTTTTTGCTACCTGTGAATTTAGTTCCTTAAGTCACTGAAAAAAAGGTGGCTTTTTGAATCTGTACAGTGGTTCATCAAAACACATGGCTCTGTGGGAAGTTATAGGGAATGAAACGGCACTTTCTACTTCCTGTTGGAAAGGGACCAATGCCAACRGGATTTCTCCTGGGTGATCACCCTAGAGAGGTCAAAGATGGGAAGAAAGCACCAAAACTCACTCCAGCTTGATACCTACGTGTTGTCCACATGAAAAAAGAGAGATAAGATGGTATGAATAAACTGTCATGTCCRTTATGCCTGTGGATAAATGGTGACAAACTGAAAACACAATAAAAATGAGTTGGATCCAGCTGAAAATGCAGCAGTACCACTGGTGCTGAGCAAGTACCTCTAGAATGGAAGTGTGTCCTGACATGGATTGTGGAGCAGCATTGCTCGAAGCCAGTGCGATAGGCGATGCTTTAGATACTCCACCCTGTCAGGGGCTTTGTGGCTCTGTTCCTTCCTACTGACTCTGATTGCCCACTCGTGCTTTTCCTTATCCTGGTAACCACGTGTYGAGGCATTACTTGCCTCCTGCACTGAGAAACACTTTCAGACTCCTTTCTTCCAGGCGGCACATGAGCCCTTTCCCTGCCTTCTCTGCCAGGTTCGGCTCCCTGCAGGGTCTGGGACTGAACTGCTTGCAGACCAAGATGACACAGTATKCCTGCTACAAGGAAACCTCAAACCTACACACTTGGCTCTCTTCCTTGCCTTTCATTTCTCCCTCTGTTTTAGACATATATAAAAAGGTAGTCTCTTAGCTCTTTATGACAAGGATTAGGTATAATAATACCTCCTAAGTGCAGACGAACTGGGCACAGTGTTGGGGTYCTTCAACTACACAAAGAGGATGCTGATTAATAGTAGCGACCTAAYTGACTTAGTTTGGGTTTGTGTTTCCTGACACTGGTATATTAAAAATCATTTAAGGGCACTGTGGTGGTTTTAGTAGTAGTATCATTTTTATTATACGGCACTAGACTATCCCCTAGGATTTTTAGATATCTAGCCAAAATCTAGCTGTGCTCTTAATGGAATCAAGGGTTCCCCTGCACTTACAATGAAGTCAGTTTTTGGTGTGGTGCTCCCACTAGGGACATTAGCCATTTAAAATTTAAAAAAAWTTAAAATTTAAAAATTTAAAAAGCAGCAGGTTAAAGTTGGACTTCTCTTCATGAACTGGTGGTCCTAACCCTTTGTGTGTGTGTGTAGGTGTCACTGTTTAGTGGCCTCAGCCACGTGCAGCGAGTAACTCGCTTCGCCTTACCGGCTGAAATGGCAGCAACTCCGACTTGAGGAGTAGCAAAAGCAGCATGAAGTAGCAGAGTGCGCTTTCAGATGTCATCTGATGGCTTCTCTAAGCGGCAGCTCTATTGTCCCTGTCTGYGTGTCTAGCTGGAACTGTATTGCTACCAGATGGGTGCGACGTGAGGCGAAACAAGTCTCGGTGTGCGCTCCGGCTGCGTTGCATATAAGAAAAGCAGAAGAGCCATGTGACAAAAAGCTGAGTTACTAATACAGTCACAATTTCCTAATGGAAAACATATTCTTAAAACTCTTTTCATAGAGAAAAACTGAAAACGTTGTGTGACTGTCCACAGCAGTCAGAAATGTGAATGCTTATTGGAGTAAAAGGAGCTTGACAAGCTGCAAAATTCCTGCTCGTGCATTCAGTACAGATACGGTCCTAGCACACACGCATCTGCAGGCAGAAAAGATGTGATACCTCGGAGAAGCTCTTGCTGTTTGCCAGAGGTCTTAAGGGGATCTTCTATTTCATTCGGTAGTAATGCCCTTTTTGTTGACAAAAGTAAATTGATGACAGGCAGGAGGGAAGCATTTGGTGGAAAAATTCTGTTGACCCTTCTCAGATTGAATTTGACCACAGAACAGGATACCAGCAGTTGCAGAAATGATAGATTATTGTAATGACCGGCAGAATGGCCTTTTGGCATGTTTAAATGGCAATAAATTTCACTAGGAAGAGGGCAATTTAACTACTTTAGRGCAGTGAGGATACTCTCTGTTTGAGGTGTAAATAAATTGCGGTTCATTAACAGTGCACATATTACCTTCATGGTGCAACTCGAAAGCAGGGGATGTTAATATTTAATTTAATTTAAGCAGGTATGCTTTGCCTGTTTGAGCTTTGGGTTTGGTGGGGTTTTTTTGGTTTTTTTTTTTTTTACTCCAGACTTCAGTAACTTTGGGCAACAATTTTTCAGGGGCCCTTTAACCTCCTAAGACCCACGCATGCACAGCTCCGGTAATCCCAAATAAACCAGGGTGCACAACAGAGGATAACTGCTTGGGTTGACTTTTCCAGCCAGTATAAATAACTCTGCCAGTTGGTACCACTTTGCACCAGCAAAGCCTCCAGCTTTTGGTATGTGGTGTTAAGTACTAATTGAGTAGTCACGAGAAATGCACGGAGCCAAAGCCTTATCGGTTACACCGGTGCAAAACCGAAGGAGAGGCACTGARTTAAGCAGGCGGCGGCAGAACCACAGCGACGTTACTGCTGGCAGATTTATTTCTCATCTTTTACCTTGAGTCTGAAATTCCCCATCCCTCGCTCGTTATTTTGGCATGGTTCCTTGCTGAACTCTGCTGTTCAGGGAAGAGAAGGGGGGCAGGGAGGAGACGTACCCAATGCAGTTTGACATTTCCTCAAAAAGATTGTATTAAAATCCACTTACATTTAGAGCGCACTCTCATTTTGGAATGCTAATAAGGCATCGTTTCATCAGGGTAAAGGGAGCAAAATCTAATCAAGTCAAAGACCAGCTCGCCTTGCTGTTGACTGTGTTGCTGAAACATCATTTTAAAAGGGTTGCTTTTAAGCGTAGCTAAGAATGACAGACTTAACAAAAGTTTATAAATAACCGTATCACTTGGCTACTTACCTCTGTCTAATTTCTTTATTAAAGATTTTGGGGCTGGCTATGAGCTCGTATCCATGCTGCTGTTTACACCAGCGGGCAACCATTCCCCCAGGATCATGTTCAAGTGATGGGAGGGCAAGAAGATTTCTCCAACYCTTGGCCACTCTCTCCAATAACAGGAGCTTGACCATGACTTCTCTTCTGGCTTTGAAAAAACAAACCTCAACGGCAGAGTCATTTAAAAATCTAGTTGTTGTAAGGCCAAACAAATCAAGGAGGAGTGGTCCCTAGTAAATGTCATTCCACAGCCAGATTTATAAAGAAATGACGAAGGATTTGTTTATGGGGAAAAAAGTCTCAAGAAAGYGTGGACAATCCGTTCAACAACACATGTAAAATAAAAACTGTACTTCTAAARTCAAATAATAAAAATAAAGTATTCAGGCAGCTCGGGGATGACCGTGGAAGAAATCGGCAGCGTGACGGTAGGTGTATGTGGCAGGCAGTCCGGCACGCTGGCATCTTGAGATGGCAGCTTAGTGGGGAAATAGGGAAGGGCCATGCAGAGGCCTTGGAAAAGCGGTGCTTTAACCCTGACGTAGCACAAAAGGGATGCGAGAAGGGAAGTGCTTAAAAAAAAGCCGTGTAGGACTCATACAGCTGGTCGAAGTTGGTGTGACTGGGATTCCTGTTCTGCAGAGATTATTTTTTTTTTTTAGCGCAGCACCCGAGGGCCTTGTAGTGCTGCCTGGAGCTGTGTGACTGATGTACTGCTGGCTGCTTCGCGTGCTCCTGGGGGCGGGACAGGGATGCTGTAGCAGAATTTGCTCCTAAGTGGGGAAGTTCTCATCTGGATTCAGTCACGGCTCTGATTAATAGGCTTTGAGCAGCTACTTTAGACAAGGCATCGGCCTGAGAAAGTCCTCACCTGCACTGCAGCCTCCAACAACCATCTACTGTTCACAAATACGTTCAGGTTGGTAGGAGGACCAGAAGATTGGCCAAGATAACAAATGGGTTCAAAGGCCCAGGCGTAATGAGGTAATTAAGGTATGGCCTTTGGGTGCGACRCCGCAGGTTACCTAGATAAGATAAATCCAGAAGGCTGAGGCATTCTGTAAACAGGGAGCGAGTGTGAATTCCTTGATGGGAGTATTCTACRCTTTGCCACATACGGGCACCTGCGCAGTCTGAGGGCAATCGTTCACGCTCTCCAACGCGTCAACCAGTGTCCTGAGGATGGGTTGTCAAGATGCCCAGTTAATACTGGGCACCAGTTTAAGGAGAGAGCGCCTCCAGAAAGTTTCCCAAGGTGATGCTGGTTTCTGTGCACGCTAGCGGTGGGGGGGTTTCTGGGGGAGGGTGTTAGATCAGGCCCCTCGGGTGACAGGGGTGAAGCTGGTCTTTGCCACGGTGACCCAGCACTGCCCGACTGCCGCTGTGCGCAACGTTTCTGCTGGGTTTTGCTGTCTTCGTCGATGCTAAATTGCTTATTATTGAAGCTTGTAATGTAAAGAGGCAAGGGAGGCATCAGGAATTTTCTGTTCCTATTATACTGCTGGAAAAGGAGATTTGGAGAGTTTAGTGACTTGCCCCCTCTCTCGTGTCRGACACGTACCAAACCCAGAGGGTGCATCTGCGCCTCTTATGTCCCCATCCAGCTCAGGCTCTTAGCCACAGGAASGTTTTTATCTCTTGTTTTCTTTCTTTGTTTTCTCTTTGGAAGATTTCTCACCCGTGTAAACATTTAATGTTTTACATGTACAACCAATAAAACTATTTTAGCGGTTTTTTCCCAGTGATTAAAGTCTGAGGCTGAAGATTGCGTTTAAGCAAACTGTGATTACAGATGGTTCACTCAAGCTCCTTCCTTTCAGTTCCAGGGAAGAAAATAACATTATTGGCAATACATTCTTCTGATCCACTCCTTTTGTGCCCATGGCCCATTTAAGGTTTGTACCCTCCAGAAGGTCAAGATTGCTATTTTTTATTACAATAGCATATTGTTGAAATGCTATCAATGCATGTTGAAAGAGAAAGAAGCACAGCATACTGCATTGTTCGGGTTTTGATAGCAGAGAATAACAATATCGGCTCTGAAAGCTTTTTGAGAGAACGAGGAGTAGGAAGGAAAACCATCCGGTAGTTGATGCCTGTCCAGATTCTATTACATCGCCCTCTTGAGCTTAGATTTTATTATTTATTATTTGTATTAATGATTATTTATATTCACTGTCATTTATACTTATTGTTTATTTATGGTTATAACGCATTCATCATACAATATTAACCAACCTATAATACTGTCATTGACGGCTGTTTTTTCATTATCCTTCATTAATATTTTAGTGTAGTCTGCCCAATTCTTCTATTTTAGAAAAGCATTCAAAACTGCTATGTTGTGAAGTCCTATGACTACTAAGATATACATCCAAATGCTGTTCATTACATCTCCTCAGGCTTATTTAGATTTGTGTTATGAAAAATGTGTACTGATAGGAAGAACCATGTATAATGATTCTTGTATAATGATGGTGTTATTGAGTAGCCTATGGTATAATTACCTCCTACTTGGGAAATTAAAATCTGAGAGTTGAAGTTTGCTTTTTTATTATTTTTTTTTTTATTTTAGGAAAAGGATGGAGGCTTTGATTAGGATTGAATTTCCTAGACAGTTCCATATCTTAAATTATCTGTTCACTGTTGTACTTCCTTCACCCTCAGGGACAGAAGAAGGGCTTTGCTGGATCAAACTTACTGGGTGTAGTATCTTGACAATGCAAGAAGACAGGAAAAAACTATGCAGTGGGCGGTTTAGAGATGTGCTAACTCCTTTCTGTTAGAAGCTGGGTAGTGCCTGAGGTGGGAGAGTTTGTCTCTTCCAGAACTGTTAAACCCTCGTCTAGCATTGGGTGCAGAGTAATTTCTGTCCCAGTGCACAGCAATATGGCGAGAGGACTATCTATAGCACTGCAGTGCAATCCTGCTTTATCAAACTACCGATTATCAAAATAGCTTGTTAACCAAAGGGCTGTGAGTCTAGTCAATAGTTGGAGGAGGAGGAGAAAAGTTGTGAAAAGGTTTCTTCGCCCTCCCCGAAACCACTCCTGTGCCTGCTGCAACATAAAGAACCCCATAAATTACCCAAACTTCTCCCARCTAGAAATCTTTTCCCCTGCTGCTCTCGTTATAGGTCTGTCATCCCGTAAGGTGTGAGTTTTCAATCGGGGACCGTGGTCAAGACAGGCTCAAGTCCTCCTTGGGAGACTTCCAACCCTAAACCCGGGGTATCCTTTTCTGATGCTACTTATCCTGCCTGGGGAATTTTCCCTCCTCCTTATCCTCTGAGGATACCTACTGAGAGCTGTAGCAGCCCTTGTAACGATTAAGCCTCTCTCTCCAGTAAACTRCTGTGCTTCCATTATCATGGCAGCACAAGGTAACCGTTGGGGACGGGATCCTGTGGGGAGCTGGGGCTCTGTCCTCCTCCTGTTCACGTCGGTGCTCGGATGGACTTTGCCGGGAGGAGGCTTTCGGCTGCTGCAGAAACGAGGGGGAGGAGCGCAGCACCATTCTCAAGGCCCTTTGAAAACATGCCACGGTCGAAGCGTGCCAGGGGGATCGGCACGATAGACCAGATGTGTGTTTTGCAAATTAATGAAATGCCTTTTGAAATGCTTTTAAGTAAATGAGAGTTAAATTCGCCCTAATTGCATTAGCCTCTATGGAGAGCAGTGTCTATTCAGGGTCACATCAGTCTGGTTTTCAGACGCGTTCGGCACCTTGCAAACCAGGCTCCTCTGTACGGAGAGGAGGGAGGACAGACGCGAGGGTGCCTGAGCAGCACCCTGACCCTGTGCAAGGTGGAGAGGGACGGTGCTGGGCACCTGCCGGAGTAAATTGGGAGGTCGTCTTCTGCCTGCCGGGAGCTTTGAGTCATGCGGGAGTCGAGCGGGAGCCGGGGCCGGCCCCATGGGATGCCCAGTGTGCTGTTGGGGGCCCGGCGGGGCTCCCCAGCAGTTTGGGGGGGGGGCAGGAGGTGGGGGGGCAGTGCTAAGCATCCTCTGGGACCCGCCGCCTGCAGACCTCGTGGGGACAGAGAGGCAGGCAGGGAGACGGGGAGAGTGAAGGCRAAGTGCTAGATGGCTTCTCCATCACCAGGGCCGCCGCCTTCATCTTCGTCGCGGTCCGCTCTCTTTTTTCAGATGGCACTTTGACAGAAGATTAATTCAAGTCAGCTGCTGAAAATAATTATTGCATTATGGGAGCAGTAATCATTATTTAGAACATGATTAAATATGTCTGCGTCTATTGACTCTGCCTATGATTTATGTATTTGTTTAGTCAATAGTCTAATGTAAATGATGTAATTAATTATAGATGGTGGTGTCAGGTCATTGGTAAAAACAATCTGATGAGAACAAGGGCTCTGTTTTTTCCTGACAGATGCAGAGGGGAGGGCGGGAGGGACGGGCAGAGTTGAGGGAATTCCAGGGGAACTTTTTCATGTGTGAATGGCGGCTGGGATCTCAATTTGCATGTTGTCTTTCTCTTGTTCAGCGTTCGTTTAGAAATTGAAATAACTTGTTAAGCAAAGGGGAAGGGAACACATGATTGCAAAGAGGACACCTGGGAGTAGTGACGGCGAACAGCTAAAGAGCCAGCTGCTCCCTAACACGAGAGAGCGTGCCACTATCATTTACCGCTTCATAAAATTAAATGTTTTCCAAATTAAATCAGTAGGCAGCATGCAGGAAGACCTACTATCTCTAATAACAATTTTTCAATCAATATCGGGGGCCCGGCTGATCTGGAATCAGAGCAGAGGAGTCTGGGATTGGCTTGGGGGGAGCAGGGAGACAGGGAGAGGAGGAGGTGGGGGGGGGGGGGATGCTTGAGTACCGCAGCTTTCAATCAAAGCAAAAGTTAAAAAAAATATATATGCATGGTGGATTCTCCATCACTGTGAGTCTATTCCCCATAGATTTTTCTCTTAACTGATAATTCGGTCAGTCACATTCCTCAGAGGGAGGTCATGGGTCACCCCAGCCCCTGTCAGGCCTCAGAGAAACCATTTCCATTTTAATGCCACAGCTATAATCTATCAAAGATGTGATGTACAAGATACAATGAATTTAAGTGGTCTTCATATATCACTGAGCTTTCATGCCTTCACCTGGGTAATAGTCTGAATTACTCTCCCTACCTCACAATCTGTCACCCCCAGTAAAATAACTGCCACACGGGTGTTAATGGCAGGTTTGTCCAAATTGGGGCCGTGGTAGCCCAAGGCATTACACATCATAAACTTTAGCATTCAGTGCTTAGCCTGGCGGTGTCAGCAATTGAAAATTATTCTGTAAATACTTCCGCRGCGCTGTTCTGCTCATGTTTTTATTTATGGCAGCTAAAATAAGCGCAGCGGGACGGCACAGAGCGCAGCTGCTGGTGCAATTACACACCTCCCCGCGCGGCTCGCCGTGCCCCCACACACACACACGCAGCCTGTGGCAAAGCTACGGCTTCCCAACACTTTTGAAATTTGGCGGCTGCACCCGCGAAGCACTGATGGACCTGGGCGGAGGTGGGCTGAGAGTTTCCRTAGCGGTTAGACCACTAGTGCTTCTGCTAACGGCAAAGCCGGGTTATTTATTGGTGCCCAGTGGCAGAGTTGTCTGTGTCCGTATCAGCTAACGCCTGCAGGTTAAATGGGACGTATCTGATTGCCCTTCCATTAGGAAATACTTCGAGTGCAACCCTGGAGCTCCTGGGTTGCCCAGTCTCCTCCGTGACGGCGCACAAAATCGCGAGCCCCAAATCCGTTYTTGTGTTCCCAGGTCTCGGGGAGGTCTCCCGAGCCAGAGCTGCAGCAGTGATTGTAGTTGCTGCTGTAATTATATCTGTAGGAATATGGATTTCTTGCTTTGCTTTAAATGAGCTCCTGTGCTAAAGCGTGGTTCCAGCTTAGCAAGCTTATTTCACCACCCCAGGCTGCACGTGAACTGTTTGGTTGAACGTCAGGAGACACCTACTCACTGACAATAAATAAAATAATAAAAAAAAMCCCATCCTATTAAATCATATGAGGCCAAACTAGGGCTATAAATCAGAGCAGTCGTGGGGGAAGGAGTGGGAGAGGAGGTCTGAAGAAGCGCAGAGTCCTAGAGAGGTCTCCCAAAGTTGTTCCGCTGCTAAAGCCGTCCTGCRGTGAAGGCTTTGATGGTACTTTGTTTGGGGGGAACGGCTAGAGGAAGAGGCCCACTGAGTACCTGGGGCTGGGCAGGAGGTGGTGCAGGTCCCYGGCAGCTGGGGAAATGCCTCTGCCRTGTCTCTGCGCCAACACCTTGCTTGATGCACCTCTCCAGTAAAGCCTGGGCCAGACACAAGTCCCATCACATGAGAGCATCCACTTTGGAGGATGCAGGTACAAATTTTTTTATCTTGCTTTGTAGCTGTCTATTGTATGAAGCCCAGAAACTAGTGTAGGGAAGATATTTGCGTGTTAGATAYGTGAATTACTGCAGTGGTGCTCTCGTCTGGTCTGTACTGTGAATAYGAGCTGTTCTCCTCTAACATGCCGCAGGGGAAGATGCAGCCATGTGTGATCCTTCCTGGCCAATCTAAGCCTGGTGCAGATATTGCCTCTCCCGTCCTATTCAGCTCCATGGCTGTCAAGCAGTGTTAAAGGGAGAGGGTACRTTATTTGGAGGAGATCCTGCTGTGATAGGGAGATGGTAGCCCATGGCTATATATTAGTCCAACTTTGTTGAAAAATCAGTGGGTGTGAATCACACCCTTTGCTGCTGCCACAAAGGTGGTGAAAAGATTTGTAGATTTTTAATWTTTTTTTTTTTTTTTTGTGCTGTGGGAAGCTGCTCTAAGTCAGTCATTTCCATTCTTTTTTATCTATTCACTTTCATCCACTGACCATGTCCTCCTGAAAAACACAACCCCACAGCTCAGAGTCTTGCCTGACAAGAGAAGGCTGCCTGCAACTTGTTTTGTTTCTTGAAATCCAATGTCAAATGATATTCTCCATCCTGGGCTTGGGTACTATGTAGAGCTAGGAGAATTATTTCTTACTTCAGTTGTCGTCTTATTGTAAATTAAAATAATGTTGCTGTTTGCTGATAAACTGTTATGGATTCTCCATCCTGATGCAGTTATGTCAAATCCTATTTATTTCTATGGCAGATGTAGCTGGTTTGGTACATGCAGTTAGTAATCGACTCCTTTTAAATTACAGCTGCTGTCCATAGGCTTATSGTTGTATTTGTTTACAAATAGCAGGTTAAAAGTTACTGTCTGCTCTCAGTAGCTGTTGTCTTTAGTCGGAAACTTTGGTGAAAGTCTTCCACACCTTCAGTCCCCCAGCAGATACGAAAAATAGCTGAAGTGATACAACACACAGTTTACGAAGGTTGTGCTCTGCGTTTTCCACAGTAAATACCCAGGTTGACAAGGACGACGTGCGCAGTGATAAAGCGCGAAACTTCCAGGCAAAACTTTTCCTGTGGGAAAAACCCCTTACCTTGTAAAAACTAACACAATGACRACGGTTCTTCTGTGACCCCGGTGTTTGCTCAGTTCAGAAGGCACAAAGCTCTCCTCAACCTTTCAGGGTCAAATCGGGCAATAAAAACCCGACTACACTCTTGGGTTTCAGCCCCGCTCCTTGTGCGTGTTGCAGCCCTACAACCCTTCCCCTACTATCCTGATGTTAATGCAGCCCAGAAAATATTTGTAAAGTTGCATTTTGTCCTAGATGTTTCCAGAATATTTTGCAAGGGGCATAAAATGCCATACTGTCTCCGTTAACATAACGTGCATAGCGATAAGTGCAACACCAAAGAAGTGTCTAAATAAAACATTTTTTTTGTAATCTTTTTAATGGAAGAAAACAATTATATCCTTTAGCTTCAGTAGGACTTAAGTGTATGCTTGTTTTTTAAGCACACCTTGGAGTACTTTCCTAAATCAGGATCTTGATTTCTAGCATTGTGCTTTTTTCTAACTTGGATATCATTTACAATAAATCGAACTCTTTTCTCTTTTGACATATTATGCTGATCTATGGCTTGGCTTTCATTTTGTCCTGTTAACTAGAAACCCACTTCGTCGTGAAATATGTCCCTCATACTTTCTCCTACATAGTGAGAAAAACATTGATAAACATCAAGTGCCAGCCATTTCTCAAAAGCTTCGTACGGATCTCAGAGAAGGAGGAGGAAAATACATACTAAGCAAGCGCGACTTGTTAAACTATAAGCTGACTATAGGAAGGAGTAGATGGGAGTGGACGTTAGAGGGGACAAACTGCGGCAAGCCTCTGCCTCTGCCATCCAGCATGTAGGAGGCCGTGGAAGAAATCATTTGACTTCAGTTTAGGTGGAGATGGAATAAAGCACTGATGTCTGATGTCTAATCATATTGTGGTGTCTAAAGTGTGGGGCTTCGGATGAAATGCTACAAGTCGTAGTGGCCTTTCCCCAGCACCCCTCCTGAGGGTAAGCAATGGGCTCGTTAGACTAAATAGTCTCGTTGCACTAACGTTGAACTTAAAATTTCCCCCAGAATTTCAGGTGAAATTTGTTTCCTTGGAGGCTTTTAGGAAACAGAGCTAAGCCAGCTTTAGTCAAGTTATAAGGCAGCATCTGGTAATGTGGGCTAACAGTCGTAATAGTACAGCAAACCAGATCTGTCTGATTCTGTAACCTCCGAATCCGCTGCAGTTGGCCCTTGCCTAATCCTTATGCATCCCAAACGCTGGGTTCAGAGACACTGGAGTTTGCTGCCCATTGCACAACGGAGAAGCTGTTTGAGCTAAAGAACAATATTGGCAGAGGAACAAATGGCTTTGAACCGACCGTGAATAAATTTAAGCAATTACATTATTTCTAACCAGCAGAGGAACCGAGACACTGGAAGAGCCTTCTAATAGGAAAAGAAGGAACTGAGTCCTGGCCAGCTTTAAGATGAAGCTTGATGGGTTTATGAAGATAATTGTATGACAGTCTTCCACAGCCCCCTCGATAACTGCAGGCTGGGTTCATGGGCCTGGCTGCCTCCTCCAGCCCGAAGCGCGCTCACAGGGAAAGTTGGTTTTGATGGGRTCTGTAGGTGAGGTGTGAAATTCCTGTTGGTGCTCCCAGGGGCTCTCACAGGAGGGCTGCAGGAAAGCTTTGCAGGCGTCCTCATTTCTCTCAGCCCTGCTTTCCTTTTCCCCTTTGGAGATGAACCTCTTGGATTCCTTGGAGACGCTTTGCACGTAGCCGCGGGCATCAGCGGACAAACACACGGGCAGCCGTGGCTTCTGGGCATGGTCCTGTTAACCCAGGACCCTCGTCTCTGCCATCCTCAGCAGATGGGGAGATGCCTACCGCTCTGGCCATGCAAAGTGACCCTGACGCAGTGATTTCTGACAAAGGGGGCAAAAGCCTCTGGGATCCCTTCTCGCAGCAATCGAAAAATCCTGCCGCAGGAGGGGGCAGGGATGCCGGAGGTCCTTGCCCAGGCTCCTGCCCCAGGCAGGGCCGGTCCGGATGGGTTTGTACSGCCGTGAGAGGCATGGTTGACTACTCTGGGACTCAAACTTTAAGTCAAGGTAGCATAATTCCCCTCTGTTTTTCTTCATCCCAGCCTTTTTTGTTGGGTGAGCAGAGTCACTTGTGCTTTCCGAAAGAACGGCAGCCGCACTGGAAGCAGGAGTTTGTGCTTCGGGCTTGCACTTGCAATTATGTGCCTGGAGGCTGACGGGCCCCTGCTGCTGTCGCTGGCAGCAATCGCGAGGGATCAGACCATGCCTTCATTTTTATCCTTAATGATAGGAAGTTTGGTAATTTGGGAGAGATCCATGAGACAGCATCACTACGGGGAGTGAATAGCAGTACTCTGACTTGCCCTGAAGCATCGAGCACCCCAAATTCCGGCTTCCAGCATTAAATCTGTGCTAGAAAGGATGCTGTATGCTTATTTACCTTGCAGGTGCTACAATTCCTGCTCCTCATTGCAACACAGCTTTTAGAGTGTGTGCACAYGACTGCGGGGCTCCAAGGCCCCCGCGCTTTACAAAAGCTCGATGCACGCTGCGAGCGGCAGAAGTCGCCGTTGCCTTTCTCCTAGCCCGGCTCTGCCGGGATGCGTGTCAGCACCGCGGAGCAAGCCTGGGAGAGAGCAGAAATGACGAGGCAGCAAAAATATAAGTATGGAAAAATTAGAAACCGAGCTACTGATAAAGAAACAAATCTAGTTTTCCCCAAGTCAAAGACATTTTTATTAGGAGTTTAGTCCTTCGGTATGGTGCAGCTATACAGCATATATATGCTCTTTCCCAGAATTTCGCCCTCAGTTCAGATGAGAATTTGCCCATAAAGCTCCAGTAATGTTTTTCTTTTAGTAGTGACACTTAACAAAATAATTAGGCAATTAATTGCCTAACTCCACAAGGAGCAGCAATTATTTCTTTTACTTAAAACATGTAAAAAGCTGTGTCATTTATTGATAGAAAGTCGCATAATATTCCATGGCAGAACAGCCCTCTGGAGACATTACTCTATATGCTGCGAATGCATTTTGAGAATAATAAACAAAACTCAGCTAAATCTTAAATGGGCTCATTCCTGTATTTAAAAAATACTGCCATTCATTACAATTATTTATTGTTTATCAGTGCACAGACGACCGCAGCCGGGCAACAACGACCCGGCCTGTACCCCCAGGAATTTACGGCCGCAAACTCGGTTCTCATACCAATACCTGAGCAGCTGCACTCAGATGAGCTCTGATTCAGCGAAGGGCCTGAGCACGTGCCTGGCTTTCGGGAGGGCAGCACGCTCCCCGAAGCCCAAGCTTAGAGCAGGCATGTGTTTCCAGAAGCTTGCTCAGTCCGAGCCTTGAATACTTCTTCCCCAGATCCAGATGAAAGAATATGTGGACAGCAGTCCTCCCAGCCAGCAAAGGTGGTCACAGGGGCCTAACTATTTTAATACAGAGTTTTAATTACAGTATTAATGCTCATTTTCARGTCAAGAGTTTGGCAAAAGTGGAAGTGAAGGTGGTGCCAGTACCATTAGTTTGCTTATCTTCAAGTAATATATCTGACTGCTAGGTAGAGTCAGGTGTGAAATCTTCATTTATACGGCAGGTGCTATCCTGGTGGTGKTGTCGCGAGTAGATGGACATAAATTCCTTGTAAACTATATATACCAATTTAAAGCCCCTGTAAGGCTTAATGTTATATTTCAATGGTACGTTCTCTGCTTTTTGCAGCTTAATTTAGTCTTATATGGTCTTCACCCTCGCAGTAGCTGAGCATCAAACCTTTTGGGTTAAGGTGGTGCCGTTATCAATATATTCAAGGTACTGCATTGATGGGCAAACKCATCCAAGATCAAATGAAAGCAATCTATGATCTGAAAAAGACTTGGACTTACCACTTCCCAGAAAGGGGGAAATGCCGTCACTGTGGGTCTGCTGGTGTTCCTGAGGTGCCAGATGCACATGTAAAAGAGAGAGAAAATCCCAAACTCCCGGCTGGTGGCAAATCTGCAAACTGGAGCTGGGTGGAAGAGGCACTGCAGTGGAAGTGTTGCTGCTGAGCGGTGCTGCTAGCAGGCTTGGAAGCAATTTAATTATCGGGTGATGTTTGCTTTGCAAGAAAACCACCAGAAAGCCCAGTGTTATCATAATGTGCCACTGCGATGTTCTCTGCGTGCTGCATTTTCGTATTTCATTTTGAAATTAAGCCCTCGAGGGTTTTTTTTATTTTATTTTAACATGCTTTATAATACGATACTGGGCTTTTAAAATGCAAGTTGGAGCGTTACTCAGCGTGCTGATCGAAATGTCAGTTTGTCAGAAATGAAACATTTTGATTAGATCATCCTTAAAATAATTATTCTGSAGCTTTATTTTGCAAAGAATTTGGCAGCACTTCCTCCTACGTGAAGCAAAACCAAATACCGAAACCCCAGYGCCTTTGCAAACTGTACATCTGTCTCCGTACAACTCCAACAGATACACCGCTATTCTTTTTCCTTTCTCYCCAGATAAAGAGGAATTTTATTTTAAATGCGGGTTTTTTAATGCCTGAGAAAATAGGGCGGTCACAGAGCCATGGCTTTAAACAAACTTTATTTGGGCGCTTGACTGACTGGCAATTGTGGGCAATCATTTTAGCTGTCACAAGGCCCAGAGAAATGTGGGAGAGCTCTTCCATGAAATGTTTATATTTCATAAACAAAATGATGTGCTTAACAGTCAGAGTGATGGGAGGGTTCCGGCTAATGCATTTTCCAATGTGTGAGGCAGATTATTAATGYGCTCCAGTAGCTGTTAATTTCAGTTTGCCGGAATGATTTATGGGGAGGTAAAGGAGAGAGACATAATCTAATTGAGATCAGAATCACTGTTCTAGTAGAGGAGCACCAGCATGGACCCCGGCCGCAGCAGAATGATTAATATCTAATAAGCAAATAATCCGTTAAATTATTATAAACATTACTTTTGACAACTCTTTTGTTGCCGGAGGAGAAAGCAAAACAAGCAAACAAGATTAACAAACCCCGGGGTAAATTTTTCGGGTGTTTCTCTTCCGTTACGCAAAGATAAAGGTTGGAYGCCGAGGAGAAAGAAAACGCCGGGTTAGGAGGGAGCGTACAGGCTGATCAACCGTAAGTCAGCGGGGGAAGCACTGACGCTGTAATATGAACAACAATTGAACGATCAGAAGAAAATCAATCTTGAAAAGGAAGAGAGAGAGGGAAAACTCCTGTGCTGTCGGCGTGATCCACGGCTCGGTTCGCAGCCGGCGGCTCCCTGGTCATTACTGCCCTCGTTAGTATGTCCTGCCTGTGCCCCTGCCCGCACCCCTGCCYGTGCCCCTGCCTGCACCCCCCTTTGTCTTCGTCCCCGGGGGATGTGRGCGCTCAGCATTTCTTTATGGCACGCTCCCGAAAGGGGGTGATGGCCGTGCTAATCTCGCTTCTCTCCAACGCCCTGCCCTCATTTTTTGCGTTCGTCGGGTGKTTTGCGTTTAGTTTTCTTTACCCAGCGGGTGACTTGGATTTAGTCCTTTGCCAGCCCCGCACAGGGAGCCAGCATAAATTATTTTGGCTGCGTGAAGGGTGTTGGTGGTGYGTATGTGGGTAAGCGCTGGGTACACCTGCAAGCAGTTCAAAATCATGCTGAAAAAAATAATTCAAGGAAGCCCAATGAATCTGACATAGTGCAACACAAAGCTTTGGGCAAAATACTTCTCTCTTCAGTTTCTTTTCCGGAAGGGCTGTTTGCAGGAGTAAATATTGTCGGTAAACTATACACCTAGCCATCCTTCAACTCCCCTGCGCTGTAGAGTATTAAAAGTGTATTTTGGATTAATCAAAAMCAAAGGTACTCTATTTTTCAGCAGATGAGAAAAGTTCCATCAAAAGTCTTGTGGTATTGAACAGAATGTTTTTCTTGACCAAAAATTAAATATTTCATTCATTATCAGGCTTTTTGTAATCAAATGAAATATGTTTTAAAGAAATAAATATTTCCAATTAAAAAAAAAAAGTGAGCATGTTGAAAAATATTAACCAAATATTAACCAAAATTTTTCTGTGAGCTTGACATGGATTCAGGAAATATTTGGCTGGAATCAGGGAAAAATTTAGCCGAAGGGATCTTTGGGGGTCACCCAGTGGAGCCCTGTGCTCAGAGAGGGGCTACCATCAAAGTCAGGCTGAGCTGCTCGGGCTCATCCTGTCCAGCAGCCTCTCCGTGGGTGGAGATCCCGCAGCCTCTCTGGGCCCATCTTCCCGTCTTTGACCCCGGCCATCATGAAGYGTTTTCTCCTTACACCTAACAGGGATTGCCCTTGCTGCTACTCGTGTCTGTCACCTCTCATCTGTTCACGGGGGCTCCCCAGAATCTGCTTTGGTCTGGTGAGAGCARTTCCTCTCAGATATCTGTCTTGACTCCGGTTTAGGAACTGCCCTGTCTGTGGGAGCCCTCGTCGGGTCACCTCCGCTTCTCCCTCTGCCTGGGGTTTGGTTCCCAGTCCCTGTCCTAGACCAGGTTCCCCACCGATGTGGTGAGTCGACACAGCTTGGTTGTACTCTCCAACACTGCACCGCCTTGCGCTAGGGTCCTGTTTTCACAGGCTCTCTTTTCACAATTAGAGAATTCTTCCGATTCCTGTAATTCAGGATGGACATTGGTTTCAATAGGATTTGGCTTTATTTGSATACCTTTGCCTTTTCTGCTTCGTCTCGCCCTGCTTTCCCATGGCCTTGGCAAAGAGAGCGTAGGTCTGGAGAGCACGTGAACAGAGTTAGCAAGCCTGCGTCCAGGGTCGTGGGCTCTGSTCTCCAACACGTGAGGCGAGCCCTGGGAGGAGCGGAGGAGGACGCAGCAYGCGGGTAGTTGAAATCTATGAAGAGTTTCCCCCTCCACCGTATCACGGYGCGGTTTTGGAAAATCAGATATCCTGCCCTGTCGAGTGCTTTCTGTGGAGGCCTTTAAAGTCCTTGTGCAACTCTGCTGGTYGCATCCAGATGAAATCATGCAGGGCTTTCCATGCGGGTTAGCGAGCCCAATATAGAAGCAAATACTGTTTGTGCCTAATACGGTCAGGAAAACTATTTAAGAACAGTTTGTCTGTTGAAAGTATGGTCCTTGCAACGCTGCCAAGATCGGGGAGTGCTAGGAGGTGATCACGCAACTGTCTAAGTGATGGCCACAGAAATTAAAATTTCTTTCAGGCTGGTAAAACTTATCCACTGCAATCAAATACCCRCTAGCGGAGCAGAGGCGTACCTCTCCTCAGTATAGGTAAGGGGGTGACTGGAGCAATTTTACCTTGTACCCTAAYGTTGTGCACCTGGGAGACTTTCAGAGGTGAGCCTTGTACTACTGTGAATTGTCATTGCTTCTCTACAGAAAAAAGGCAGTTTAACCGTCGCAGGACTTGTCCAATAGAGCCATGCATCCTACCCTAGTGTGGGCTTCTGAGAGGAAGCAGTCTTACATCACTTGTTTGTTTGTTTAAATGACGCAAAAGCCCCAAAATAGGATCTGGAGTGAGATCAGTAAAGAACCTAAAACGATCAGCGAAAGAGCAAGTAGCGTGATTCTAGTGCCAGAGAAAAGACCTAATCCTCAAATAGAGGATAACAACATAAGCACCAAAACTTTGGCTTTTGGCTCATACTTTTCTAAACAAAAGTCTGCTTTACATTAACCAGATGAATACATCCAAAGAATGAGCCACAGGCTTTGAACTGGAGTGCAGGAATTCTTGTTTTGAGTTGATGTTATTAATCTCATTTGCAAGGAACTTCCTTTCCTTTGCTAATCCCCCCATTCTCACTGTTAACGATTATAAAATAATAATGATTATAATGATTATTAATGATTATAAAATAATCATTATGATTACGAAACCCATACACAGTCTTTCAGCTGGCTTGGAGGGACAAAACCACAGCATCTCTCATTTTCTTGCTCAAAGGGAAGCCTCTCTGAGATGAACCCCCAAACAGAAGTTGGTTCAGCACCCATCGGATACAGCAAGAAATCTCCTGTTGACACAGCACCTCTGCTGTCTCTTCCCTGTGCCCCAAATCAAGCACCTATGAAGAGGGGGACAGAAGGGTTGAAAAGGGTCTTTCTCGACCTGATTGTTTTTCTGTCCAGCTTCCTCTTCTTGACAGAAACCTTTCACGGCAAGGAAAGATAATTTCTTCTCATGTTCTTACTATRTGGCAAGCAGAACTAGGGCTAAATTTTTCAGGGCTGTAGGTCAAAGCAGAAGGGTAAGGACCCAGCTGCGTCCCTCCCCGTTCTCCAACCGGACCCTGCAGCCTAGCAGGTACTCCTATAACGGTGCTCTTTCCCGGAGGCTGACACCGTAAGCATGGGGCTGCTGAGCAAGCGGCACCTTTTGTCATCAAACTGGGCTGATGCAAAGTCCACCAAAGTCAGTGGAGAGACTGACTCTCCCCGTTGCCTCGAGGTTTAAACTCTTTGATGAGCAACAGTGCTAAACATGCGATGGCAAGAGCATACATATTTTCCYCTGAATAGCAGGGGCATTCAGCTGTAGTCAGGCACTGGAAAAGTTATTTAAAATCCTACCCCATTCTCTCTGGGTTAATTCAGCCTGTGACCCAGTGTGCTGCTCATCCTAATATTAACTCTGAGAAACTTTTCTTTTAATCATGTGGAGTCTCTGTTTATTATTCTGACTGTTGCACTTGGCTCCGTTGGCTGTCCCACAGCCTYGCGGGATCCTGGCGGTTAGCAGGGGCGAGCACCCATGGAAACACCCAGTTACCCCTYCCCAGAGCCAAAGGGGGTTTTGCAGGGTTCGTTCTGCTTCAGTTTTTAAACTCCCGTCTGAGCTGTACTGCAGGCTAAGGGCAATGGAGGGATTTCTCGGTCTGCTGCAGAAATAGTAAACGTACCGGAGAGAAGTCATTCTCGCAAAGCGTTTTCCTCTGCTGGGGGTCACCGATGCGGTTCAGGCTGCTGCCAAAACTTAGCCCTGCCTGATGGGCTGGGTGCTGCGGGAAGAGTGATCCGTGTTTCTAAAAACAAAACCAGAACAACAGGCAAGTACAAAACAAGCACCACTGTGACTAGTTTCCTATTTTCTAGGGCRTGAGTTGTGAGGCTGGGTTACCCTCCCAGCCCTGCGCTAGTTACCACAAAGCTCAGCGGCGTTGCACGTTCAGAGCCCCAGCTGGCTTGTGGGTGAGCCTTACTGCAGACGAGGGAGCTGTAGACATCCGTGATTTGAATCTGGCCCTAAAGGTTTGGGTGCCATGAAYTGGCACCACCTGCCGTAAACCCCGTATAGGTGATGTTAAGCTGGAATTTTCCCTAATGAGATAATAATTCTCCTGTGCAAACCGGTGACGTTAGCAAATGCTCTGATCACACCCCTGTGCACCTGGCCAGAACTGTCCCAACTGATGGAAAGCGCTGCAGTCAGTTTAGYACCGAAAAGAGCTGATGGTAAGTGCAGACAAGAGGGGGTAGACATCTCCCCCAACACTGCTAACGAATGCTGCCCTCGGAGGCAGCCGGCCCGCGGACAACCTGAACAGTGTCCCCTGGGTTCAAACCTAGCTGGGGTGAGCCATGAAGCGCAGACAGTGATCCCAACCTCCTGCAAGRCTTCCAGCGCTTTTGAGTCTACCACAGAAGGCTAAAAATCTTCCGGTGCTACTCAGTCCTCCTTGGCAGGACTTCATCTTCTTCCCAACCCACCTCTAGAAATAGCTGCACGAAGACGTTGCTTAAACAACCACCTGCTTCAGGGAACGCCAAAGCCTGGCCTCGATTCACTGCTATGCCTGACAGGTCCTTCRGGAGGGCGCAGGCATCTTATCTTTCACGTTCAAAATCCTGGAACGAAAACTTGTGTAGGAACAGGCTTGTATGTTAGGTAACTTGGGATCATTGGGTTTTCTTTGCCAACCCCTGAAACTCTSCCCGGTTTCATTTCCTAGGTGTAGGGTATTGGCCTTCGGCCCTGTGAAAGGTGCATTCTTCTCTTATCTTCTTTTCAATGTCCCCACGGTGTGTGTGACACCAGGRAAAAGAATGTGTGAAGTAATGGCACCCTTTAGTTATCAGACCTGGGAACGGAGGCCAGTTTATTTGCAGTGCAGAGCGTTTAACTTTCTAACACGCTTACAGAGGCGGAGGAAAGCATGTTCGAAACATACACAAAGTATTAACGCGTGACCCTCTAGGATGAATTCCTGATACGATGACACATGGAAATAATGTTTTAGCTTCAAGGGCATCAGCAAATTAAATGCCGTTTAATATTTGACCCGATATATTGAGGAAGGCTCTGTCAATAAATTAATCTGTCGGTTGCGAAGCTAAGCTGTGTTGCATGGATTTATTTCCATACACGCAAACAATATTTAAACAGAAGCAATACAAAGTATGCATTGTTTTAGCTTAGYAGCCCAGATATGAACCGCTCAACACAGCTTGGTTTAATAGTTGGGAAATGAGTATTTGTTCATGGTGTGCAGGCAGCAGAGGAATGCCCAATATTTCCAGCAAGGCCTCCGACTTGCCTCCTCCTGTAAGCAGGGCTGGAAGAGAGGGTTTGAAGAGCATACCTTCCCATGCACACCTTTGAAAGCATTGCATTTAATCTCATTTCATCTACCTGCATCTATCTAAACCATAATATAATACCGGTTACCTATTGCAGTAGGTATTTTTACAGTTAATAGCTGATATTTACCAAGTGCTTTGGAATCTGAGTCTGACCTTGTGTCTTGKTTTGGGATCAACGTGGCAACGTTGCACGTGGCACTACTCTGTGTTCAACCAGCTATTTCTGCTGCGCTTGCTAATAATTTCCTGAAATTTTCTCCCTTTGTTTCTTGTGCATATATGTATGTAGGTATGCATATGTGAATGTAAACATCTTTGTTAGCGTACAAACGCACGTGTGCATAAGAGCACATATATAGTTTCTGCTGTACATAAGATACGTTTCATTATTTCTTTGCATATATGGGAAAATACATGTAAGAATAATGAAGTTCAGTAATTGRTACTTACATTTCTTCACCAAAGTACAGTACCTATATCACATCTGGGTGGAATTTCAGTTATACCCAAGGATAGATAACTCTAACTTGGCAGGTCGCTGAAAAGTCACTATGCTGCTTTTACAGGGGGCACCTGAGCGGTGCTGGGCAACGAAGCCTCTGCGCTGGGGTCCAACCGGCCTGCCCATGAGCGCCTTTCCGGCCTGGGTGTCCCGTTCCTTCCTATGGAAATGGCGYTGCAGGGAGCGATGCTGCATCCCAGACCCTCACACCCTGGCCTGCAATCCAGAGCTGGGCAGAGGGTTTTCAGCTGGACTGAAGAATTGGGGAGGCTGGGGTTTACATCAAGACCTGGGTGTTCTTAAAAATATTTCCCTTAGCTCCTTAGATCCTGTGAAAGTAAAAGTTGAAAGAAGCTTTGCTTGTTTGCAGCCACTCATTGTCTCTGAACAGAAGGGCCCTTATTTAAGTCTCTGCAAGTTTGTTCTCGCAGAAAGTTGCGTGTTTGAAGCTCAGGTTGGCTAGAGGTTGGCACTCTTGCCCGTTAGCATTCCTCTGGTATGGCCCTGAATAYCCTCCTCGCAGGAAAGCAGAACCAGCTAGGCAGATGCTGAACTCCAGTAGGATTTAGACGTAGGCGTCAGTGTTTTTCTGAAAGGAAACTTTGTTGGATTGGTGCCACAGGGATKCAGACCTATTTTAGGGGCAAAACTGGAGACAGATGTGCAGATTTAACAATACCATTTCTGATTTGGCCTGGGGAAAATACCTGTTCCTATGCTAAAGGTCATGTGTCCCATAAAAGTCATTCTTGCAGTAAGATGTGAAACTTGTGGCTGTATGCATCAGCATCATTTTCAGACCATTGGGGTCTCTAAGAACCTTAGTGGAAGCTGGATTTGACCTTTAAAACCCAGAAATACAGTTTCTACAAGTATAATTCTTCTTATTCTTAAACTGTTCCCATTGTAAATTATGGGGCTAACAGCTGGCTTCCAATGAAGTCAACTATTAATTGTATGTTCACTACCCTGCCTTGTGTAAATCAATATGAGAAACGAGCAGTCTCCTACTATACAGCACAGACACGGGCACTCTACGTGGGGAAGTAATTTAAGGGTGGATGTCAGCTCGCTGGGAAAGGCTTCTTTACTGCAAACAAGACAATGAAAAAAACCTTACTCTAGGGAAAGCTCCCCTTAGTCCCAGTAGGTGCCGACAAAAAAATCCTGTGGCTCTGGCAGTGAAACTCAACTGGTGCCGTCATTCTTGCACAAATATCGGTATCGAGACAAATTATTGTCTAAACAAGCTGACTTTGTTGCCAGAGGTGACACTATAGGTGATGTGCTGTGTGACCAGATTATACCCCYGGATCAAGGGTGTCAGTTTTCGAGGATTTTACATCGTGGGGTTTTTTTCCTCATTTGGACTCACTTCACTATTCACATTACACTAGTGAAGGTAGTGAGATTATTTCAGTTTTCACCCCACGTGCCTCGAATTGGGATGTAACGCACTTTGCGCCTGAATATGTACTAGAAAATTGAGAGAATTGTCTTGGTTGCCTGGTGCGGCTTGCAAGTCGAAATCACTGGCCCTGCTGCCAGCTGTCTTACCAAAGAGCTGAGCATCCATTCCTGGGTTTGCTCGTGTGCTGCCGTTATTGCTCATCTGCACTAGCAATGAAAGAACTGTCCGTTAATTGAATGGCAAAAACTATATTTCAGGCTTTTTTTCCTGAATAAGCAAAAACCAGGAGTCACGATTCTGGTTGTGTTGGTTTGGCTCTTCAGTGGGGGTGCTGCCTGGAGCGAGGGGGCCCTGGCTGCCAGACCCCTGTCCTGTTCCTGTCCTGCTCCGGCGCCCAGCAGTGGGACTCGCTGCCCTGCCCTCAGGGGCGTGTGGCAATCTCACAAGCCGACCCCCTGTTTTCCCTAAATTTAATTCACAGCCCCCAWGTAAAACCTCGGAGAGTTAATGCGCAGGAGTCAACAGTTATTTCTGTCAGCTGGGACCTGCCCAATCCACTTTGTCAGTTCAAGGAGAAAGAAAATATCAGAAAACTATCAAGTTTTAAGTGAAGCATTGTGAAGTAGCGGAGCATAACTGCGCAAACCTTGTTTTCAGCAGTAGATTGGATTATCTGTATATTGTACCATAAATGGGTTAGGAGTACAAGCAGGAGATGCCCTGATCTTTTATCTTTCTTTCTCTGACTTTTTTTTTTTTTTTGGTGGAATTCATGTGTCAGGAAATTTTTGACAAACATTATTTCCATACTTAAATTGAGCAATGAATTGAAACTGGCAAAGGAAAAGGAGAAGGGAATATATTCTATAGCTGTGTCTTTTAAATTGCTTTATCTATTGATAGTTTTGTCCCATGCTAAATGCAATTTCAACAATATAGAAAGCACAGACTGAAAAACTGAGCTCTAATTAAATCAGTAACGTTTCATTATTTCATGTGAACAATGCGAGTCTAAAGTGATCTTTCCACAGAAAAATTAAATCAAGCTCCATGTGAAAGTCTGCCATTTCAAATGTATTTCACATCCAGTGTTCGTAACAGGTTTGGGTTGCACAGTCGAGGACCGTTAGCTGTGAAAAGTCCCCCAGAAACAGCGTTCCCACCTCCCCTTCTCACTGGCATCCACCATGGAGCTYGGGAGCTCCTTGGGCTTTCCAAAAAGTACCAGAATAACATCTCAYGGATACAAGAGCGATTCCCCTGTAAGAGATGTAATTACAACCTGGGCTCAGTTAACGAATAGGTCTCTTTGGATGTTTAGTTAGAGTGGAAGGTATTTAAAAGCTGCTCGCTTATTGTGAAATTCAGCTGCGGGCGTGTGTGCTCAGGGAGCGGGTACCATACTCCAATGTGCTTTAACGGACGTACTGCTGGAGCRACTCGGCGTGAGGCAGGGGCTGCTGTGTCATCTGAAAACATGTTCCCCCCCCTAACCCGCAGCGTTTAGCTTACAGCATCCAAACCTACCGTCAAGCTGCAGGGAGCCCCATACCTCAAGCTCTGCTGCCGTTTGCAAAGAGAAGCCGTCCCGTGAGCTGTGACCTGCAGGTGTCCCCCGTTAAGTGTCAGACACCTTGCTGGTGGGTCAGAGGAGACCTTCCAGGAGYGTGTCCCGGCTGCCGAGCACCGGTAGCCCCAGCTGGTGCCAGGCTCTCGAGATGAGCTGGTCACGGGTGCACCGTGCCGAGGGCAGAGGGATGCGCAACACGCCGTGCCCTGCGTGGTTCTCAAGCTCTCGTTCCCATCAGGATCTCCTGTGTCGTTAACGTCACGTTGCGTACGGGATGGCATAATCATCCTCATCCGACGCAACCTCCCTGCGTGCTCTTACAACCTGTTCTTTTTCATTGCTGTTCTAGACAATCCTAGAGTGACGCGGAATAACGTTTCGCATTGCTTCAGGCGACTTTCATTTCAGATCACACCCCCTGCGTGGCATCCCACCACCCCATATAGTGACCAGTACAGACATCTACACCTGCCGAGGCTATAATCCCTCCAAGGAGCCCAGCAATGGCCCTAGAAAGGCTGCCGCCTTTTCCACAGCCGCTGCCGTCTTTGCAACTGGCCCGTACCCACCTGCCTTCAACCTGGGAGGGGGGCATTTCTCCCAGAGAGCTCACACCTTTTTTGACAGCGGCTTTGAAGATTTGTAGTAGCTGGTGGGGGAGGGGAGGGAGACCTTGCTGCGGGAGGGTTCTGCCAATCCTGCTGCACTCTTACACAGGGCGCATTTGCTTTTCAACTGGATCAGAGCAATTTGTGTTCCTTAGCACCTTTCACCCAAAAATTGGAACTGCCTAATGCCCGTTGCATTTAATCCTTTTTGTTATCGGTGAGGAAACGGAGCTGTGGTGGTGCGGCGGGTTGGCCGGGATGGCAGAGCCAGCAGCCCCGCGGCTGCCCTGCTGCTCACTCCGCCGTTAACGGAGCGCACGCACGCAAATGCCGGGCAAGGGGAAAAACAGCAGTGAAAACCGGAGAGGTACATTAACAAACTTCGGTGGTCGGGTCCCAAAGTCACCCAAGCACACTTGCCTTGCTAATCCGCAATTTGTGATTCTGAAGAAAAAGACGACGACGGCAGCGAAGAAGGGGGAGTTCACAATTCACAAACCAATTTGTGTTGTTTCTGCAACACTGCAAAAGTGTGATCCATGAATATGCTAATGAAATTGCAATGAGAGTTTTGGCACCATTTCATCACCTCAACTAGATTAGGGAGCAATCACGCCATGGGTTTACATGTCTTTGGGAGCTGCTGGGGAGGGAGGGAAAAAATAGATCTGCAATATTTATAGTTCAACAAAAATTGCACTGCCTCTACCATAAAATAACAATAATGGCTGTGAATTGATAAGGAACGGCTTCTGGGGTCAGCCAAAGGGCTCGCTGTTAAGACCACTTGCCGTGCCGCTGCACTGGTACAAAGGTCTCCTCCCGCAGAGGAGAAGTCTGTACCCAGAGGTGTACGGTGCCGTACCCCCGTGTTGAGTCCCATCCTAGAGCACGGGACGGTCCAGCTCTGCTCATCCTTCTCTTGGATAAGGGAGCAGAAAAACAGCAAGCGAGGGAAGGTTTGTATCCCCTTCAGCTGGGGCAGGAGAGAGGCAGCCGGGCAGGGGTGGGGAATAAGATCCAGCGGAGTGTTATGGACGTTGCCTCCTCAAGAAGTTTTTAGGTTAGACTTCTACTGCCCCTGATTTGTGTAGGGCAGTACACTGCATTTGGGATTGGGATCTTTGGATTGGGAGAGATCTGGGAAGTTGGCCATCATGCTTGTTTCAGGAAATAAAGCATAGCGATAAACAAAAATTACTAATCTCGCAGTCCAGTTTTGTACATGGCGTGTCCCAAAAGAGAAGCAGACATACATGTTTTAAGTCCTTTCAGGAGRTGAAAGCTATGAGTTTCAGGAAAATAGTCATCTCTCGATAAATAGTCTACATGGAAGAGTACAACTTCTGCCCTGTTATTACTCAGCCTCTTCCGGATCCTGTACGATGCATTCATGTAAAAAAAAAGGTAGACAAAGATTAGGCTTCAGTATCTGTATTTGGGTTCCACAATTAAATCCAGAAATAAACACTGTAGATATTGTAGTATAGCTCTGACACATCGCACCCACACGTAATGTCTGTCTAGCAACTGAAGTAGTAATAATCCTACGGCTGACCTTGGTAGGGGCAAGAGGAGTCTCAGAAGGAAGGGTATAGACACAAGCCCACGGATCAGATCCTCCTCGTCTGCTCCCATGAATAGTCCCACTGTGTTGAAATCTTTCCTTGTGCCAATTCAGGTGAAATGGGAARTGCAATATCGCATTTCCCACGGCAACCTTCTGGAGTTTTATGCCAGCCTCTACTCAGCCCCTCTTCTTGCTTTTTTATGGGCAGTCATAAACTCTCAGTGGAGTTGATCCCACGATTAGCTTAACTCTTATTTCTGTGGCATGCATGAGCCAGGTAAGAAAGACTTGGACTTTGGGCCACCTTTTTAAATCTTAGTGCCTGCAGCTATCACCGTGATTAGAGAAAGTGCAGAATGGGATGGCGCTGATTTATACCAAATGAGGATTTTGTCCCAGAAACTTCTGCAGTCACATTTTCAGAAGTGTTGGCGAGTTTAAAAGAACAGAAATGGAGAGGCACAGAACCCATGGCCACTCATGGAAATTTGCATCTAGTTTTTAAGGTTATCTATGCGCTGATTTGTTCGGGGTTTTACACTTACAGCCTAGCGCTATAAAAACAAATGCCATTGCATCAAACGTGCTGATGTCATATGGGAAGAGGGGAAAGAGATTCCTCAAAACTGATGTAGAAGAAGATATCAACGGGTGCAAAGGGTTGTAAGGTAGCATAATTCATTCTGAGAGTCATTTACCTGTTTGATACCTGGTAGGTATCTGGGACATCTAATAGTATCACCCTTGCTGGTTTATTTACTAACCATCATAGTTATTCTTTTCATTACCTCCACAGTGTAATGGTTATTTTATGAAGACTCATTAAATTTAATGAGACACCACCAGATTTTATTGCCTTCTAATAAAATGGGTAGGGGGAGCTGTTTTCTTTCTGATTCATGCAGCTCCAGAGTACCTTAAATAGTCAGGTATTCGGCTGGGTTATGAGCGGGGCCCCTGACATTCTTTCTGGTGGCCTCCTTGGGGAACRTCAGCGATTAACARCTATTCAAATAAAGATGYGTACGGGGATATGCCTAGATAGGTAAAGGTTTATTTTACATAYATGTATATTTTTTATATATATACGAGACCTYGGCRTTTTTCTTCCGATGGAAGACMCAGTTCTTMTAGAATTAGAAAGATAATGTGAGAGTATCTGGTCAGGAGCTTGTCAGTCCCAGAGAGAAGACACTTGCCAAGGTCCTCAGCAGGTGACCTGACAGAGCAAGGGTAGTTTCTCCTAGCAGAGAGTCAGGTTCACGACTGCCCGGCTTATTCATTTATTTATTGCACCATTGTCCATTACAAGTATTAATTTTATCTATTTTTTTAAAGTATGGGAGTTAGTGAGATTTTGGAAAACCTTCTATTGTGAAGAAAATTCTTAAAACCAAGAGAGAAACCAAGCAACAGTCTTCTATAAGTACCTCCTCAGGAGATGAGCAAGAAGATGGTCCATAGAGCTCCTTTTCCAGAGGGCCATTGCCTAGGAACACCACATCCCTAAAAAATTAAATACTGAAGTGAGCTTCTTGATAAGCTAAGGCAACCGGGGAGGGAAAGTCCAGCAAAGCTGCAATCTGTGGCTTGTGTCGGAATCACCTGCACTATAGGGAAAGTGGAAAGTGGGGAATGTGCTTGTTTGAATTAGTCCTGATGGAAGTATTGGGGAAGAAGGTGGCTGGCCCAGTCAGGAGCTAACCCTGCTCTGCGAAGGGTCTGCAGGCAGACGGCTGCAGGCTGTGCGGGCAGCCTCGGGGTGAGATCCAATGCATGGCTGTGGGAGGAGAGCGCAAGGAAACAGTGACGTAGCGTGCAATGGTAGCAGGAGGCCAGTAGCCAAGGATAATACTGTTTTAATAAAGYGATACATTTAAAAATACAGGGCAAAACCCAAAAATGCTACAAGAGCAATTCTTTCTTCTATTGATGTTTTATGCTGTGTTCTGGAAGCAGCGAGTGTCTGAAATCAGTGTATCGAGACCAAAAAAAAGCGATAAATAGCTTTGAACTTGGTGATTGTGTTGTAACTTCAGTAGCAGAACAACCAAATTTAGGAAGTAAAGGCGCTCTGAAAAATGTGTGGTGATGCAGCCTCACTGACTCCCAAGTGAACAGCCCAAGCAAATGAAACTCTTCCATATAAAACTGGTTGAATTATTCATTATAGATAAATTATCCAATAAACGTAGCCCTTTCACTGATCATAAATAGCCAACAGCCCAATCCTGATTTCAGTAGATGTCTTTGGTACCCAGAAGTATGTGAAGAAGGGGCTGTTTTGGGGCTGTTCCTTTTGTAGATACCTCACTAGGTATTATTGTGCCATTCACACTCCCTGCTGCTAAGCTGAATATAATGTCAGACTGGGTGCTGCGAACCGGGAATTCAGGTTTTCGGTTGTTCTGTCTGGCACGTAAGCTCTCCAGCTCCCTCTTCTTCACTTCTTTCCCTCCGGTGACTTGCCTGGCACACGGATGCCTTGCTGCGTCTCTGTATCTCTCAGCCCTGGGATGGCTCGCCTGTCCCGGTGACTCCAGTCACATCTTGTGGCAAGTCAGAGTGGGAGATTTAGAGCACGTCCAACCCTGGCGGTCTTGGGCAATTGCTCTGGGGCACTGGTAGTATTGGGAATGTCAGTCAGACCATTATCCTGCCTGTCAGTGATTCATTCAATGCCCATAGTCTAATAATCAGTATGAATCCTTATTTCTAGCCTGATGTTATTGCACGATTTTAAATACAGATGTTAAACTGATTAGGCATTTTCCTTACAAAACAGATTTTTGCTGGGAAAATATCTATCTGTCAAACCACATCTTCCCCCTAGAAACCATAATTTGCATTAAGTTCTCCCCTAGAAAGTTTCTCCAAAGGAGATTGGAATTACACGTCCAATTCGGGAAGAGATGAGGGATAAGAGTCGTGTTTAGCTAGAGGCCCAGCAGTGAGGGTATTTACCTAAAAAGAAGGGACGTCTGGCCTCTCTGCTCAGCCCTGATGTAGTTACTGACTCAAAGCTGAACAGCTCCATCCAGAGAGAAGTCCTCACCAGAGCAACCTGCAGCCCAGCGACAGGGGCTTTGCTCGGGAGGATGCAGACACAGGTAGAGGTCCTTGCTTTTCCTCAGAAGGGATAATCAGGCTTGAACCAGGGTCTCTCGTTTCCATGGTCTCTTCTATCCGGATTTTTTTTTTTTTTAAATAAACTCTTAAAAAAAGTTTGATTTGCCCCAGTGCAGAGTGCAAAGTAGTATGAAAGCTCAGTAACACCTGCCAGATCGGAAACTACTTTCCCACTTGGTTCAGCGCTCCTACGTACAATATTGTGATATTTTTCAAATGAGGTTTGTTGGCTCTGTGAGTTGGCATCTGAATATCATTCCCGGGCAAGTGCCTCACCGTCCATGAGTTCTGGTGGCTCCGATGATCACGCCTCCACCGTGCACGTTTGGACGTTGAGGCTGGTGTTCCTCAAAGCGGAGCAGAGCAACCCCGGGCTTTCTGGGGGGGGGAGGGGGGGGCGCAGGAAGAAGAGTAACGGGAGACCCAGATGCCCAACCTCACAAACGAAAAAAGAATTAAAATGGACCAAGCACTGCATTTATGCCTTCCTGGTGTAAAGCCAGAGGAGCTCCTRTAACTCGATTTGTGGAACTGACAGCAAGATTTCTTCCCTGATATATACCCTATATCCTTATCATAAAGGGAGCAGTTAAGAGGTATATAAAAAAATCTGTCCATCCTCATTAGAGTAAAGTTGAGTATAGTCTATTCTTGCTTTAATGCAGTGATCTAATTAACCTTTAGCCAGAATTAAAATGACCTTGAATTGGCCTTGTGACCTCCAATGCTTAACGTTGTTAACTTTAAACAAGCTTTTTGGGGTGGTCAGGAGCAGCATCTGTTAAAATGGGCAAAAGGTCGAATCCATTTACTTAAATACACCTACTGCATACATTGCTGGTGGATGTGCTGCCTACGTTTTTAAAGGGGATAGAAGATGCAGCTTTGAAGATAAAGGGCAGCCTGTCTGTGAGAAACCGTGTGAGGAGGATGAAAAGCTGCTCTGAAGATGTGTTTTCCCCAGCTCGTTATACTTTCTCAGCAGTAAGCCTCTTCGGGTTTTCATTTTAAGTTCTGCGATGTGCAAAATACCGTAGTGTGCAAAATAATGCCGCTCGGTGGGCTCTGTGCCTGGTGTTTTCAGAGGGAGGCGTGAGGCCGGTCGCTGCTCTCACGGCTGCTCACCCAGGGGCGGGAGGTGCCCGTGGTAGCAGCAGTGACACGTTTTGGGGTGAGCTTTACGTTCCACTGGGGTCCGGGAAATACACGCTGGTGCGTCAAAAGAAGTAGACGCCCAGTTGAATTCCTGGATCACAAGGTCACTGGTGGAAATTACTTAAAAAAACACACTGTCAGGGCACAGAATTTCAAAGGCAACATATAAGACTTTAGATGAAAACAATCTGTTCAGACGTCTCCCCTGGTTGRTATTAAGGCGCGGGGATGGTCTGTACAGAAGTCGTTTTCGCTCTTACCGTCTGCACGCCCGGCTGCTGCCCTGCCCGTGGCAGGCGTGGGTGCAGAGCCCGCAGCAGCAGCGCTGCCGCTCTCCCGGCCCCTCGCACGGCGGAGGCTCGGCTCTCCCCGCCGCCCTCCTTCTCAAACCCTCAGACCGCAGCCGTTCTGGCTGGTCGCCGCCTCGGCGAGCCCGCCCGTGGGTGCCCCGCCGCGCCCGTGGGTGCCCCGCCGCCTCCGGGCAGCGGGCGTGCGGCCGCGGCGGGGGCGTTGTGACCGTCGCCGCTAGCGGTATTATTGTCCTTAACGTTGTCGGTAGTGCTGTTGTCGTCCCGGTTCCCCAAGATTTTCTCGAGGCTGCTCCTTCCTTCTGCTGCGCAAAGTCGGACCTTAAATGCCGGCTATTTGTAGTACATTAACATAGTATATCAACGTTTGTAATGTGGCGATTATTTTACATAATCGATACCATCAAGTTCCTTTTCTTGGGGACCCTCGTGTTTATTTACATTTATTCCGCACACGTCACTTTCCATCAGGAGCAAAACCGATTTTCTTGTCCTACATCTGCTCTCGGGATAACCTTAATTCGCCGTAAATCTATTTGCGCTCCCGCCGTGGTGAGCCCGCTCCGGTGGTGCCGCCGTGGTGGGGGGAGCGCCCCGGCTCCTCCGCGGTAAAACCGGCCTTAGCGCAGCGGGGTGGGAGAGCACGGGGCGTCTATGATATTAATTGTTGTTATTATTATTTATTATTATTTCTTTTGCGGCAGTTTCTGTTTATGGCGTGATGCATTTGAGCCCAAACACATTAGGTGCATTATTCATTGGGTACATTTGTCAGAACATGCATGTGTATAAAGAACTAATGATCCATATTAAATTAATGACGCTATAAAAAAGAAAAATACCCCATACATGCAGTTTATGACGGCAACTCCCGACTTTGATAAACCATAGAAAAGACCTAATCAGATGAAGCATTGGACTGTTCCGTCTCCAAAATTACATTTCTCGAAATGTGCTTGTACACAATGTTGGTTTTATTAAAACAAATTAATTCAGTCATTAAGGAATCATACGGCAAGTGTCTCATAAGTCAGGACCTCCAGTGTAACAAATTGATTAAATGACTGTGTAATAGTCTCTTTAAACAAATCTAGTGTAACAAGTTAATAGATCTGCTCAATTACCATGCTGGGGTGATGAGGATGTGGGCAACTCTCTCATTAAATCCGGGATAGCGTTGGGGGGCGTGGGGGCGGGGGGGAAGGTGCGGCGTGGAGGTGCGTGTCGGTGGGGCAGGGCTGCGCTCCCGCAGCCCCCGCGGGGAAGGGGCCGGGGCCGGGGCTGGGGCCGGGCGGGGATGGCTCCGGGCTTCGGGCGGGGCCGCCCCGCGATCGCACCGGCGGGCTCCTCCTGACACCCCAGCGCCGGGGGCGCGGGAGGAAAATCTATTACCCCGCTGCCATTTTGTTAAGTGTTTGCTCCCCGTTGTGACCCTGCCACTTTATCTGTTGATTTTTATTTTCTGAGTGCATGTTGCCCATATGTTACTCTAATAGTTGCTATAATTCTTGAGCAATAGGGCTTGTATTTTACTGAGCTGAATTAAAAAGAATGCACTTTAATAAAAAACCCGAGCAATACACTAATGGCTTGACATTGATGTATTTGCATAAAGATGAATTATATGGGCTCGCTTGACACGACTTTTAATAAATGATCGAGGACGTTATTACAGGGATGCACTTGGGTGTGCGGCAGCGGGTTACCTCCGCAGGGCCAGCGCCAGGCGCTCCCCGCAGCCCGCCGGCCCCGGAGCCTCCGCCGAGCGCTTCCCGCAGCCCCGGGGCCGCTGGGCAGGGGTTAAACCCCCGGGGGATGCGGAGCGGTGCGGTGCTGCCTGCCCGTGTCGGTGCGGTATAAATAACTTTGTTCTTACAAATCACGTTTGCCGGAGCGGGGAGCCGCTGCCGGGCGCCCGGCGGGAGCGGTGCGGGAGCGGTGCGGGAGCGGTGCGGGAGCGCCCGCCGCTCCCTGCGGCAGCGCCGCCTCCCCGGCAGATGTTTGCGTCCCTCCCGGAGACTTGTAAACCGCTGTTCGAGACAGCTGGTAAACGCTGCCAGAAACATGTATCTGGAAAATACCTATCGGTGCAGAAGGTAAACGCGGAGCTGCAATTAGGAGGGAGCAGTTCATCTTACTTTTTAATTTGCGTGCAGCGACGCCGGCTCTGACCGCGGGATCACTCTGCAGGCGCCTGTCTCTCTCTCTCCCTGTGGCCTCCATACGGGAAGGGAACTCGGGGGAGCCGGGCCGGGGGTGAAAGCCCACCACCCCCATTTTAAACCCCGGGTTCTCTATGGTGCGGGACGAGTCGTGTCCCGAGGGAGGGGGTGCCGAAAGCAAAGCCCCGGGGCGGCTGGCACGGGTGTAACGAAAGTCTTGCACGAAACGACATCACGGCGGCAAACAGCGGGAGAGCGGGGGCGAAAACGGCGTGTGCTTGATATGGGAAGCGTTGCAAATTAATATCACTGAGAAGTGATGAACGACAACAGGGTTTCAGGAGCTCATAAAAGGCGAACACGCGTGAGAGGAAGGGTGGGAGAGATCAGCACTCGCTGAAATGGTCGGGCTGTCCCGACGTGGCGGTCGGTCTGGGCATCCCTCTGGCAGGGRTACAGGCATTGCCTCGCCTGCTGCCTGCGCTGGGAAGCTCTGGGTGGGAGTTGCCGCCGGGTTGAAAGAGCCCGAAGGCCTCGGGGTGGTGACAGCGCTGGTGTAGGGCCCGTCGGGGGCCGGGTGACAGTGGCGTGCRGAGTGGGACCTGCCCCACGCACATGGCCCGAGGCGAGTGGCCACTTCGTTACCCCACGGGGGGGAGAGCCATTCCTTCCTCCCTCCCCCGCCGCCGCTCCTGCCGGCCGGGGGCTTCCCCTTGTAACCCGCGTCCCCCGGGGGGAAGCTCGGGCTGCCGGGCCTCGGGGCCCTGTGGCACGGCGGTGCGGATCCTGCCCGCATCCATATGTCCCGCATCCATATGCATGTCTCCCGCGGGCAGCAGCTGCCGGCCGGGAGCGGGGTACGGGCGGCGGGGCTGGCCCCCCGGCCTCTTTTCCCTTGCCGTGCCTCCTCTCTGTCCCTCCCCGAAGCCCCCCGGTGCCGTTACAAGGCGCGGAGCGGGGACCTGCGCCGGGTGCGTTTCTGCGGGCAAAAAAAGTTTCCTCCGCCCGCGGTGTTGCTCGTTGGGGCTGGAGAGGGACCGCAGCGGGTTCCCGTTGCGAAGTAGCTCGGCAAAGCAGCGGCGTTGGAAAAGCAGGGAGGATGCTTTCGGTACCCTGGGATTGCACAGCCAGGAATTTCTCCCGCGGTATCTCCTGCGCCCCAGAGAAGGCACATTGGCAGGGACCGAGGCAGGGTAAACCCAAAACCAGCCGCCTTTATTTCCCCTGAGCCGGGAAGTCCCGCACGCGGAGGGGCGCGGGGTTTAAACCCGGGGGCTCTATTACAGAAAGAAGGGAAACCCAAAAGCTGTTTACGAAGGGAGTTGTCGGGACCAGCCCGCGGTGGTCTCTCACCGCTTGGCCACGGACCGTCCGCCTCGCCACGCGGCCGCGCAGCCGGCGCCCGCCGCTCCCCACGCGTGTGCGCGGCCGCTTTACTCCCCGCGGGGATTTCGGCCCGGGGCGGCTGCCGGGGAGCGGCTCTGCTGGCCCGCCTGTCTCTATAGRTATGGTTGTGCAGTACTTTTTTTAATGTCGTTATCCGTGATTTTGTACCGTCACGCAACAAACTCCTGCGTGTTTGAAGGGCCGAACTGAAACTGCGACTGATCTCGGCCGGGCCCCAGGCGCGGGGGGAGCTTCGCGCCCCGTGAAGCCCGCTGACATTTTGTCTCCTAATTGTTCGCCGCGATGCCCATGGCAGCGATCCCGAGGTTAGTTGTTGGATCTCCTCCTAAAAAGTCCTCTCCTGGAGGAGAGGGAGGCTGCGTCTCTCCGCCGAGCCGGRTTTGGTTTCCAAAACCTGCCCCGAAAAGGGGGGGGGCAGTGAGTTCATGTGAATAACCTGCTCTTTTCTCCAGCGCCCCAGACAAAACCAGCCTAACCAAGCGATCAGAGCTGGGCTTTTTTCCCTGCCATTCCACTCTGCCGGGTGCCAACTTCAACTGGTGGCCAGCTGGGTCTCTGTGCAGAAGTAAATTAACTGGAAAGCCTCAGTCGGTGCTGCAGTCAACTGGAAAAGGGGACGGGGGTGCGCCGGGGCGGGCGGTGCTCACGGCAGCCCGGGGGCACACGGGAGGGCGCGGGCCGGGGCCGGGCTCTGCCCGCCGGGGCCGGGAGCGGTGGCGGCGGAGCGGCCGCCGGGRGAAGGCGCTGCGGGCGTGCTGGTGGTCCCAGCCCGGCGGGGACCCCCGGCCGCCGCGACCCGGCCGAGCTCCGCTGCCGCYGGCCGGGCTCGAGACGGCAGCGGCCGGTCCCCTCCCCGGTGGTCCGGGCCCGGCGGTATTTTAATTTCTTTCCCATGGCCCCGCAAAACCCGCGAGGGAAATCGTAACGGCGAGAGCCGGCAGGGTCGAGTCGGCACTCTGAAAACCGCCCGGCCTTTCCCTTCCTGCCTTTAGAAGGCGTCGGGAAAGACTGGGGGGGTGGGAGGTCGGTGGGCGATGCGCAGCCCCCGGCATCCCGGGCCGGGAGAGCCTGGGCAGCCGCGCCGAGGCAGCCGCACAGCGCCGGGGCTCGCCCCCCCCCTCCCGGCCCCGGCATTGTCTAAGCCGAAAGCGCAATAAAACCCTGCTCCACTTTTTTTTTTTTTCCTTCCCCCCCCCCCGTGTAGAAAATGATTCACAAATTTACGGAAGAATACTAATTTATTTATTTTTTCCTCCAGAATAGCTGTCCCTTTTCTCTCTCATGTCAGMGCTTCTGTTTGCTCTGCTGCAGCCGTGAAAAAAAGCGATTGTTTCTGGTCTGTTTAGATATGGAAATGATCGCGTCTAGATAATGAGTTTCAATTTAAACCAGTTGTTTCGGTATTGGCTCTAACTATTTACTCTAGACCCTTAGCCGAGCTCTTATTTTATTCGCCGTTTTCTTCTCGGAAAGCAGTTGCTTTCCCATAATAATGGTAACACTCTGCCCTCGATAACARCTTGCGTCGCCCGCCGCTTAAAAAGTTAATACAGCCTAATTTAGGCTGAGACGAACCGCTCCGGGGGCCGGGTGGAAACTCTGCCTGCCCGCTCACGGAGGGACCGGCGCGGGCAGGAGCCGCCAGCCCTGTCCCCAGACAAGCCGCCGCTTGTTTTATTTGTATCCTTCTTCAACCCCCACAACAAAGTGGGCAACTTCCACCGTTAAAAAACAAAACAAAACAAAACAAAACAAAACAAAAACAAAAAACAAAACAAAAACCACCAAAACCCCTACTACTGAGATTGAACAAAAGATCCTGCAAATTATGTCTTCTTTTTTTTCCCTCCTCCTGTACCGAGGTTTCATTATTTAATCTCTGATGAGATCAGATTATCTGTACCCTTTAGTGAAAGCAGCAGACGTCTTTAAACTGGTTTAATTGATTTATCGGTTTTTTTAAACAGAAAGTGCATTACATTTAACTGGTCTTGCAAAGGGCTTTTCTTCTCTTTACAAACCGAATTTTTTTTAATATAAATTAATAAATGTTAAGATGCTATATCACGATATACCATCGTTATTAGCTTAAAAAAAAAGAAAACAATTTACATTCTATAGTATTCCGTATGATACAAAAGAAAAACACACTTTAAATTCAATTACAGCAACTAAATGAATTTTATATTTTGACTGAAAGTGGTTGTGACAATTCCCACCAGCTACTTTTTCAACACGCGGTTGATTGGAAACGGTGTAAGTGAAAGCAAACTCTGTCCCTTCGCCCTCTCCCCCCTCCCTCCGCACGACGACCGCAACAGAAAGTGTTTCAAAAAATACTAATAAATAGCACGCGGGGCCGCTGCGGTTTCGGCCCGAGGGAGGGGCCGGTGGCCGCCACGGCGGCTTTTTCCTCGGCGGCCCCGTTGCCGCCCGTTTCGGGGCTCCGGGGGTGCCCCCGGTGCCGCCCGGCGGGGGGAGCGCGGGGCGGCGCGGGCCGGGCGGGGGGGGGGGCGGCGCCCCCGGCCCCCGCTATACAAAAAAAGAAGGTATTTTACATTTTAAATATTCACAGTAAGGAACGCCTATGGTCGCGGTGACTCACGGTTTATTTACAAAGAGCCGGCAACAGGCGGCCGCCGCACCGCCGGGAGCGGGACCCGGGCCGGGGCAGCCCCCGCCGCTCCCCGCCGCCCGCGACCCTACAATAACACGCGGCGCCGGGGGACGGGCGCGCCCGCTGGGGGCCCGCTCCGCCGCAGTCCTCTCTGCTCCCCCCTCCGGCTTCTCCTCCTCCCGGGCGCGTAGAGTCTAGAAAAATAGATCTGTACATCTCCGAAAGCGGCGGCGGGCGGAGCGGGCTAGGCGGAGGCCTCCCCCTCGGGGGGGTGCAGCAGCAGCCCGCCGCCCCCCGGCTTGTGTTTCTTCAGCAGCTGCGTGATCTTCTCGTCGTCCGAGTTGGGGTCCAGGGGCTTGTTATAGTCGTCGTCCTCCTCCTCGTTCTCCGAGGCGCCCTTCAGCCGCTCCGTCTCCGAGTCCTGCTTCTTCTTCGCCGTCGCCATCTCCGCCGCGTGCTTCTTCCGCCACTTGGTCCGTCGGTTCTGGAACCAAACCTGCCCCCGCCGCCACTGTCACCATCACCGGCACCGCCACCCGGGCCGCTCGCCCCCCGCCGGCGCGGCCGGGCCGGGCCGCCCCCGCCCCGCTGCCCTGCGCTTCCCCGTCCCTAGCGTGCGGTAGCGACTCCCGCTTCGCCAGCGAGCAGACAATTTCCCCGTCAACGAAAAGCAGCCGAGCCCCGCGGCACCGCGCTCCCCG
The DNA here is from genome assembly GCA_030449065.1 of Oceanodroma leucorhoa. Lineage (NCBI taxonomy): Eukaryota > Metazoa > Chordata > Aves > Procellariiformes > Oceanodroma > Oceanodroma leucorhoa. The sequence goes on from JASVER010000030.1 coordinate 506,566, forward strand.
CAGCCGGACCCACCCGTCCCACCACGGGTCCCACCCAGGGCGGGCGAACAGCCCAGGTCCGCGGCGGGCCCGGGGCGCTCCCTGCCCTCCTGCCCGGGGCGGGGAGAAACACACATTTCGGGCTGAATCCTTCCCCAGCCGCCCCTGCCCCGCCAGATGTATTTATTCTCTGGCAGGGCGCTGGCAGAGGAGGGGGTTATTTTCATTGTCGAGGCTGCAATAATTTATTCGCAGCCATTGGGCCATATTTGCAGTGACAAAGAAGGGTCTCTAGACCAGCCTGAAAGCGTGAGGACCGCCGAGAGGCCCCTCGGGCCCAGCTCGCCTCGCGTCCCTGCGCCCGCGGAGCAAACGCCTCCCCGCATGTCCCCGCAGGGCTCAGCCCGGTCTCCCAACTCCTCACTTTGCCCAAACCTCGGAGTTTAACTAAAACGGAGAGTTTGGGGCGGGACAGTGCGAGCAGGATGCGGGGTCCCTGCCCGGCAGCCCGGGTCCCAGGCGGGCGCTGAAGGGGCCAGGCGGTTTTGTGTGGGGTGCGGGACACAGACGCCACGCCCTGACACCCCCCCCMCACACCCCCCCGCGCTTTCCCAGCACGGCGGCCACCCCCGCGGCGTTCAGGCTGAACGCACCGGGCTTCTCAGTCTTGCTTGGGTTGGTTTGKTTTTTTGAATAAGATAAGCTTGAAAATATCCTTTCTCGGCCCCGCCGGTAAGATAACGGAGGGCGAATTGCTGGTAGCTGCMGGGGAAGCCCTCGCCGTCTGCCCGCAGCATCTCCGGCCGCCCGAGACCGACCCGGTTTCCGCGACGGGGCCCTTTTGTTCCCCGGTCCGAGCCGGGCGCTTTGCGCTCCCCCAGCCCCCGCACCGCTCCGTGCGTGAGCCGCTCCTCTCACCTTGACTTGGCTCTCCGTCATCCCCAGCGAATAGGCCAGCCGGGCTCGCTCCGGGCCCGCCAGGTATTTCGTCTGCTCGAAAGTCTTTTCCAGGGCGAAAATCTGCTGGCCAGAAAAAGTGGGTCTGGTATGTTTTCTCTTTCCGTCCTTATCCAGCAAAATTGAGCCTTGATCTGGCGGGGGGGGAGAGAAAGGGAAGGCACGGACAGAYACGTTAATCTGCGGATTTGGGAAAGCGCTTCGCTCTCAAGCGGCCCTGGGGGACGGGGGGTCTCTCTCCGCGGGGGGGGGGGTGTCTGTAACAAAACTGTTGCCTGGACAACGCGGCGGCGCCAGCCTCCCGGCTCCCCCCTGTTATTTTTCCTTTAAGGATGGAAAATCTGAGCGGGCAAACGATATTGTTTTCTAGAAAAGCTGCAGCCAGTGCAAGCGGGCGGTAACGGAAAGTCCTGCTCGGGGAAAGTTTGTGCGCGCCCCTAAAACCAGCCCCGGCCCCGGGAGTCCCCAGCGGGGACGGTGAAAGCAGGCGGCAGCGCGGCCGCCTTCCCCYGAGAGGGCTCCTCTTTTCGCCGGCAACAACCGACATTTTACAGGGTTTCGCGCCGACCGAGCGAGAGGGAGAAAGCAAAGCAAACTTAAGAAACAAAAGAAAGCGAGGCAAAGCCAGCCCCCTCGGCCACGGCCGGGCCTGGGAGGGTCTGGCCGCGATGCCGGGGCGTGGGGGCTCCCCAGYACCGGGAGCGGACTCCCGGCGGGGCTCCCCGGGCGCGCTCCCCCCGCTGCCCCGCCACGCTGGGTACTCACGGGGGGCGCAGGCGAGGCGGGCGTCCCTCCAGGGCGGGCTCTGCATCACCCCCGGCCAAAAGATGGGCGTCCGGCCGGGCAGCTCGGCCAGCGGCTTGGGGTAGCGCCCGGCGGCCACGGCGGCGGCAGCGGCGGCGGCACCGGGGCTGAAGTAGAGGGCGGGCGGCGGCGGCGGCGGCGGGCTGAGGCTGCCGAAGCGGGGCAGCCCGGCCAGCAGCCCGGCGGGCGCCGCCGAGGAGGCGGAGGGCGAGGCGGAGGCGAGCGCGGCTCCCGGCAGGGGCATGGAGGGCCGGCTGAGGATGTCGTTGATGCCGTGCGGGGTGGCGGCCGAGAGCTGCGGCGGGGCCGAGCCCAGCGCCGAGAGCCCGCCCGCGGCGGCGGCGGAGGCGGCGGGTGCCTTGAGGCCGGGGGAGCCGAGCGGCGGCGAGGGCGAGGCGGAGGCGGGCGAGGCGGAGGCGGAGGAGGAGGAGGCGGGCCCGGCGGGCAGGGGGTACGCGGGGTACAGCGGCGCCTTCATCTCGGCCATGCTGTGCAGGGCGGCCAGCGGCGGGCTGCCCAGCAGGAAGGTGCCCTGCCGGGGCGCGCCGTCCATCTGCCCCAGCGCCAGCATCCCCGCGCCGCCGCCGCCGCCGCCGCCGCCGGGCCGGGGCGGGGGGCCCGGCCGGCCCCTAGCACCGCGGGGCCCCGGCGGCCGGCCCGGGGGTGCCGCCCGCACCGGCGCCGCGCATCCAGCCCGCGGGGGCCGCCGCCTCTAGCGGGGAGCTGCGCGCCCGAGCGGCGGCCCCGCCGCCCCGCCGGGCATCAGGGCTGCGCCTCGGCGGCCGCTCCCGGGGAGAAAAGCGGTGCTACTGTCGGCGGGTGTATATATACGTGTATATGCGCAGGGTCCGTGCGTGTACACGTATATATCTCCTCTCCCTGCGCCTGCGAGGGGCTGGGGGCTCACAGCGGCGCGGGGGCCGCGCTCGCCGCCCCTGCCTCCTCCCCGGCGCCCCGCATCCCTCCCGGCGCGGTTCCCGCTGGCTGGCTGCCGGCGCGGCTGTCGGGGCTGCGGGCGCGGGCGAGGCTCGGGGCGCACTGCCGCGCCGCCCCGCTCCCTGCCTCCTTTAGCGGGGGCTCGGCCGGCAGCGGGCGCGGCGGCGGCGGCGGCGGCGGGCGGGGGCGGGGCGGCGGCCGGCCCTGCCCACCCGCGCCGCGCCCGCCTTGCCGCCAACTTCGGTCTCGCCTTGCTCGCCTCTGCTCTCCTTTGCTTTTCTTTTATTTTCCCCTCTTCTCTCTTCTCCTCTCATTTTTCCTCTCGTTTTTCCTTTCCCTTCTTCCTCTCGTTTTTCCTTTCCCTTTTTCCTCTCCTTTTTCATTTCCCCTTTTCATTTCCCTTTTTCATTTCCCTTTTTCATTTCCCTTTTTCATTTCCCTTTTTCATTTCCCTTTTTCCTTTCCCTTTTTCCTTTCCCTTTCTCCTCTCCTTTCTCCTCTCCTTTTTCCATTGCTTTGCCTTTTCCTTTGCTTTTTCCTTCCCCCTTTCCTTTCAGGCTTCCTTTTCCTTTTCACGTTCATTTTCACTTCTCTTTTTCTTTTTTTCCTTTTCTTCCTCCTTCTGTTTTTCCTTTCCCCCTCTCATTTTATTTTTCACTCTCTTTTCCTCTGTCTTTTTTCTCCTTTCTCTCTCTCCTTTTTTCTTTC
>JASVER010000030.1:512903-587551 GCA_030449065.1 Oceanodroma leucorhoa
TGGTGCGACGGGGACCCGAGCTGCGGCTTGCTGCCCCGTGCCACCTGCGGTGTCCCGCTGGAAGTGGTGCCTCCCAGGGGGGGCTGGCTCTGCCCTGCCCTGCCCAGAGCTCTGTCAGCCCTCCAGCAGCGGGGACAGATGCCAAGGACCCCACCTTGCCCAGCTTTTGCCCCGGGAAGTCATCGTGACCGGGAGAGGGGTCTGTCTGAACCAAATCAAGTAATCGCTTTTTTTTTTTTTTTTAGCAAATAAAGTGCTTTGCCATTACCGTATGTTCTTCACTGCAAGCAAGCAGTCGGTTACTTTCTTAAAGTGATGGATAGGTATTTAGACACCTTTTTTTTTGTAGCAGCACTGTAAAGCCACTGAATCATTTGTTGCCTGCCCTACACGGTGGAAAGGAACTGAGCCAGGAAAGCCTAATGTTCTTCTGGGTGCTAATTCCAACTCTTAATCAAGATCTGATTACCAAAAAGGAAGACAGAGCATAAAACTGCTATAAAGTTTTAAAATTTTTCTATCTTGCCCATAATTCACGCCGCAAATGTGTCCATTATGGCATTCACTTTAGCAGGAAAATTGTGATGTTGTTGCAAGATTCCCTACAGCAGAGCTCCTGCCAATGATGATGAATAATCTTGGTCCATACGCGAGCTCTATACAGCTCTATAGTATCAGCATGCTCTCATTCTCTTTCTGCTTCCTCAAAACCACGGAATATCTGAAGAACAGTAAAAGCTAATTAAAAATAGTTAATAGGTTAATCAGACTCGGTCTTATATTTATCTAATGCAGAGCACTGATTCTTTAGTGATGTAGCTTTGAGGCATTACCACGAGCCAAGAAAATGAATCAGACATTTAATGGAAGTGTGGAAACGGAAATTTCTTGTAAGACTACAAAATCGCAGGCCAATAATACACTGAAATATAATAAAGTTATCATTAAAATTCCACGCATGAAATGCCATCCTCTGTGTCCTCTCTCACTAGRCGATAAACTGAGGCAAAGCTGGCCAGAATTTTTTTCAGGAGCCAGGCCTTTGGATCCATCTCACCTACTTTTTAGCATTCTTGTCCCAGAGTGTCTGCCTGCAGACCTCTGGTGACAGCCACAGGCAGAGCATCACTTCGCGGGCGACCCCATTGCGGACTCCCTGATTTGCTCTTTGCAGTGCCAAGGGCCTTGAAATGCTGCCAGCTCTAGCTGGGGGGTGTACTGGAGACGTCAACCTAGGTCTGATACCGCTTTGCGTTACTTATTTGGTCTGATCGCGCAGGAATGGTTTCTGTGGGTAACAGCTTCGCCTTTCCAGCTGGTGGCAGATGCTGTGAGCTCTGCCTTCCCCGGGGGCTTCCAGTCACTTCTGAGGTCACGCTCATGTCACTTCGCTGCTCTAACGCTGTGATCCCCACATCCTGGCCGAATTTCTGTTTCCATTTACACTGAAGTGTATCCAGAATAACTGGGAACGGAGGCTGAGACTGTAATGAGACGGAGTGGAAACGGGACCTGGTCATTGCCTTTTWAAAACAGCTACAAGGAGGAGGAGGGTGTTGCAGGCTGCTGCTTACAGTCACCTCTGTTGCCATTTCAATATTTCTTTTGCTTTTCTTAAATGAGACGTTCAAGTGTTTTCTGTATCCTCAGTGAGGCAAAATATTTTTCTCCTTTCTGGAGCATTGAAAATATTTGACGCTGGAGCAGAGTAGTTACTTTTACATTTGATTTGTGATCGTTGGTCCAGCCTGACCCCTGCTGGGGGAAAGCCAGGAGGAGAGGATTGCAAGTGCAGAGTGTCCGTCTGTCCGGGATCCGCAGGTTCACCACAGACCATTCCTGGCACAATCCTGCTCCGAACCCCTCTCCCACCCCCAGCCCCGTGCCCTGCTCAGGCTCTGCCCCCACTGCACGCCCCCCTCTCGGCRGTACAAGCCTTACCTGAAGTTTGTCCAGCTCACATCTCCAAAGACTGCCCACCACCTCCATTGTTACGCTGCGGTGTGGAAGCGATATATATCTATTTAATATRGCCGCAGGGACCCGCTGCAGGTGCACCCAGCACTCCGAAGCCCTGCTAGATATAGCTGTGTGGCATTACTGATTACCAGGTCTCTGTTTATCCTGACTAATTAGTGCACAACAGATTTCTCAACATTGCCATGTTTGTCTATCCCTGTGTGGCGTTACCGAGAGCTGCAGCCGGCACAGATGTGCCGGTGATGCGACGTGGCGTTCAGACAAGGTATTTCCCTCTGGCCACGTGCTTGCGAAGGACTGCAGTCCTGGCGGTAGGGATGGCCCTTCTTTCCACTGGAAATGGACTGCTGGGGAGTGCTGCTGCTGCCTCTGCCCACATCAGTCTGCAGCATGATGGCTTTTGAGTGGCCTGCTCCATTTCCAGGTGGGCTTGGGGAACCCTGTGAAGACTGGACGCGTGTGGCYGATCGGGCACAGGCGAGGAAACTATTTTAGAAACCTGCTATTAACGGTCATGCTGAAATGCACGTGTCATAGGCCAGATGTGTACCAGCAGGGACAAGGAGCACTGGTGCTCCATCTCCATTTATCTTTGCCTAAGGGCTGTGCAGGTGCCACCCTTCCAAAATTACCTTCCTTTTTCTTTCCATTGTGCATTGCTGCACAAAAATTTCCTGCTGTGCGGTGTATGTGCACGAGGTGTGGATAAAGATACTGATTTAGACCCAACAGATGTTCACCCATTATCCCCCAGTCAGCCAGTAAGAGCCACCCAAGCACGTGCAGGGCAGTGAGCGTCCCCACAGCTGCCGTTGTTTGGTATGGGTCCAGGCACTACCCTGGCATTCATGTGAGCTCTTTCTTGATGTGGATAGCCAGGTATGCTGTAAGGCTAAAACTAATGTCTGGCTTTACTTTGGTTTCACATTAACAAGCAAAAATGTATGGAAATTTAACTGGCATAGCTGGAGCTTTTATACAGTTTCTTCCCTCTGTGAGACAAATATATGTACAGTAGGCCATCACTAGCTATCGATCTTTAAGCAGCCCCCCATGGAAATCAGCAGAGAGAGCTTTGCTTAGAAATTGTTGGCACAGGGTGGTCCAGTGTCAGGGAACTGGAAATCATTAAATTGATGATCTAAATGGGGATGGGAGGGAGAAAGCGGCGGCAGTAGCTATCATTATGTGCATATTTTTATGATTTTTAGAAAATCGTATTTCAGCATTTTCCATCACATCGAGGGCTGACAGGGCTGCATTGGTTAGCAGATTCAGACTAAATGGTAGAGAAAATGAGCGCGGGCTACTTTGTTGAAGAAAAGCCCTTGCTTGCTTCGTTTCGGTTTCAGTGGAACAACGCGTCGAGGGGCATCAGCGGTGTGCCGGCCGTAGGGAGCGCCCCGGGCGCCGGGCTGGGACACGGCGCGTCCCGGGAAGCCCCGGGCGGGTGCCCCGGTGCCGGCGGGTGCCCCGGTGCGGGCGGGTGCCCCGGTGCGGGCGGGCCCCCGGGCTGCGGCCGGTCGGCAGCGCCGTGCCCGCTCCGGCAGCTCCACCTAGCGAGGAGCGCTCTCCCCGGCCGGCGGTTCTGCCTCTCCGCCGGTTCTCCGGAGCTGGAAACCACAGCGCTGTGTCTACGGGGCAAGGCAGGTCCTCCCTGTTTTCCCCATTCTCCTCAGTCCTGGTCCCACCAACCCAGGCCAGGGGTTCGGTGGAGGCAAGTTGTCCTCCAGCCCCGCAGCGGTAAGGACCACCTCAAGCACCCGGCTCTCCTGAGGAGCACCTGAGGAGAGAAGAGCACCTCTCCTGAATCACCTCCTGAGGAGCAAGGCTGGAGGAGAGAAGCCCTTCTCAGGGAAGGGCACGAGGAACRAGGTGGAAGCTTGATGCTTTCAGCCTCTCTCTTACAGCCTGCTGAGAAAACACCTCAACTGGTCTACAGGGTTTTTATCTCAATAATGAACTTTATCTGAACTGCCACCCCTAAGCTCTTTGCTTGTGAATCACTGTAAGGCACTTGGGTCACACCGAGCTTCCGTTGCTCCAACTCCTTTGCCTCACTTCTTCTCTGAACCCGGGCGGGCTCAGCAAGGCCCTGCTGGTCCTGGCCTGGCACAAACCAGTGACAAGAGGACAAGCGGCCGGTTAGCCTCAGCGTGCAGGCAAATATCGAGGGGAGTCACTACGCATTGCCTAGGCCAGTCTCCCTGCCCCAGCAGAGCAGACCCTGGGCTCTCCTTCCCACCACCGTAAAACCTTACCGTGTCACGTCCTGCACAGAGGCCGGCTGCTTGCTTTGTAACTTTATTAGACTATAATAAGGGAAGATACAAACCTATTTGTATAACCGTGAAGGACATGATCCTTCTGCCTGCCCTGTGCCAGCAGAGGCTGCTGTGCCGTAGTGTGAGGGRCAAGAGCGTCTCTTCCTGGGGGGTGCCAGGGTTGCACCATTGCTTTAGGTGTGCACCGTTGCTTGCCTTGGGATTTGCTGGAGCAGAGCAGCCTGGCAGCAGGTTGAGCAGCAGGAAGGAGTTCTTTTCCTCCCAGGATGTGCCCTGCGGCACCATCCAGCCCTGCAAACTCCAGGTCACCTTACTGGTCCCCCAACAACGGTGTGGGGTTTTGTTACAGGGGCTGCGAGCGCTATGCCATCGAGAACTGAGCGGCACCTTCAGAGGCCTCCGGGGATGTTGTGGCTTCTGCCAGGCTCAACCCCATTCTCCAGGGGAGAGGACGAAGTGCCTCGCGGAACAGAGGCGACAGGCCCGCAGCCGCTCGGGGCTGCCGGGTGGCCCTGCGGCCGCAGGGAAGTGCAGGATGGCTGGACCTGCTCTCCAGAGGTGTGATGGGGAAGGCAGGGAGAATGCTGTGGAGCCTGGGAGCTGCTGAGGGAAGCAGGAAGACTGATGGTCAGATYTTTCTGTAATAAGCCGAATCCTTAGGAGAGGAGGGTTGTTCAGAGTTTTGTATTTTCCCTGTGCTTTCCTCTCTCTAGAGAAGGGTAGGAGATGCAGACCGCTAAAGAGCCTGCAGCCAGAAGGGGCAGTTTCATACTGTGAGAGTTTGAATTCAACTTCCCACCTCAGTTTGCAGTGGCATTGCCAAGGACTCCTGGGACAAAGCACGCCCCACAGAGGAAACTCTMATTTTTCTACAGGTTTCTCAATCATCTCTACCAGCTCCCACTCCTCTTCACATTCACGCTTTCCTTCTCATCTGTCATAACCAATGGTGTCAATAGGAGTCATGTTCTGCAGCTTGCATGAACTTCTAGTGGTACTGGGGACAGGGCAGCAGGGAATGCTTGGCTGCAGTAAGATACCCAGGGTTTTTGCCTYTTCTGCCTCCAGGCATGTTCTTGATGCTTTGCTGTTTTGAAATAATTTCTTCCAGTACCAGCTTGGGTTAGCTGTCGTGGTGGCATGAAGGATGCTGGTCAGRAAGCACCTTCTGAGCGTGTTGGTACAGCAGCTGGTTGAAAGTGAGTCTTCTTGGTTGGCAAACAGCGAATTTCTTTGGTTTGCAATTGCATCAAAGAGTGAGTGAGCCTGAAGATATGGTTGTGGACTTCTTTCTCTTGTTTTGGCTTTGCACTCCAGGCTTCAGGTAAGCAGGCAGCCGTCTGGYGCAACAGTAGAAGCAGTAGAAAGCCACTTGCTGTCGTTGCTTTCCATTCCTATTCCGGCTTTGCTCTTCYGGCAGTACCTGACTGAGAACCATCCAGTTTGGTCAGAGCCCCAGAGGGAGCTAAAAAYGCTAAGAAGCAGAACTGGTGCCTCTTTTGGGCAACCAGTACCTGATCCTTCTGGTGTTGCAGATCCCTCCTTCACCATGATCTCAGCATGAGGCAGGCAGCCAGCTGAGGGATTTGGGGGACGGGTAATAGGCTGATTGGCCCCAGCTTCCTTGGCCCATTTAGCACACAGAGCATGTCTCTAGAAGAAGCTGTCTGTTCAGGATCAGTGCTTTTCCAATAAAACTGGCACCTCCAGGTAAAAAAAAAGAGGCATAAGAAGAACTTGCTGACAGCTGCCCCAGTGTGCTGGCGACTTAGGGGCGAGAGAAGTGAGATCAGGAACAGGAGTGCTGWGGCGTACATCCAGAAGTCACTAGTCAAGATTTGCTGAGGGGCTTTCAACCACAATCCTGAAAACTTTAAAAAGAGAAGAGGCCTTGAGTCTCTGTCTTTTGTAGCTCATGTTTTCTTGGCTCTTTTTAGGCGAGGGGAAGACACTTCTCTCAACCTGTATCCCCCTAGTAAAGAGCTGAGGGTCTCATGTAATGCAGTTCCAGTCCACAGGGTTTGGAGAAAGATGGCAAAGATGCCAAAGGTATAACCAGTTAGTAACTTCTAGTGTATTTTTATGACTATACSACTGGAAGATAACTCTCGGAGAATTCACCTAAGTGAATATGTAGGAGCACCTTTGTAAAGTACAAGATGTTCTTCAATCTGAAGACTACCACAACAAAATGGCAGCAAACCAGGACTTTACAAGGCAACCTTTCCAGATCGTGACTGTAATACTTGGCTTAATTGTATCCTGCTGACTGCTCGCCACTTATAAAATACACTCGGAGCGTGCCATAATGCTCCGCCTGTCCCTTGAGATAAGATAGTAAGATGGTATTGCTGGCAAAACAGAGTGATATTTCATAAACTGCTAAAAATCAATGGTGATATGCCTGCTCATACCTTAGATGAACTTTTCTTATGAACTGGAAAGTCATGGGGTGGGCAATACTAGAGTTCAATTAAATGAAATGACATAAAACTTCTTGAAAGCAGTATAAAAAGGAGGGCAGCAAATCCAGTGACAGGAAGCAGAGACAAGTGCAAGCTGTGCTCCGTGCACCACAAATCAAATAAACAGTAAATAATTCAGGTGGAAGTGTTACTCTGACCTGAGAACGGGAGAAGATGTTGCTGAAACTGCAGAACAGCTTTTGCCTTGGCATGAGATGGCTAAATACCCACTGATGGGACTGGGGCTCGGCCTCATATCTGGCATGTGAGGGAGCACGTGTCTGTTGCTAAAGGACAAAACGGGGATTGCTCGTAGTGTGGTAGCAAAGCCCCTTCCCCGAGAGCCCAGCCATCAGAGAGCTTTGTGGTCTGTTCAGTTACATAGAAAGAACCAGAATGACCTGAGACTGAAGAGGGAAAATAAAATTTGGGCACAACCACAGTCCCCTTGAGATCATACAGAAGGGATTATCTCTTGCAGATGAAGACAGCTGGCTGTTAGACGCAGGCACTTGCAGTGTTAAGGCTGGTGCCAACAATATATATGTTAACATAAATGGTCTCCATCTCCAGTGAAACTGCTGGGAAGTGCACTGGGCACAATGAGTTYGCCTGGCCAAGTTTCTCCTGTCAAGGAGGTTTTGCCAAACAGAGTGGTGGGGTCTGTGTAGGAGGCAATAGGCCTCCTCTTCCTCCCTCCTGCCCTGCCCACTTCAGGCTGTGGGTGAGCGTTCCCGACCTTGTCCTGGGAGGGACCAGGGGTCCCAGCACCCCCCGAGTCTCCGCCAGGCYGGTGCCACTCTGAAGGTGCTGGTGAGCTGCCACGTGGCAGCCCCAGCTGTGGGGTCACCCGGGGGAACTATGGTGTATCTAGTGAGGCCTTTTTAAAAGCATCTGATAAAACTTTATGGAGAGTGGTTTGCTTTTCAGTCCTGCCCAAAACACCCAGAGAGTAAGCTAATTTCTCCAAAGACTTTAGTCTGAATTCGGCGGGGAACAGCTGATTCATAGTCGGTGCTATGTTTCGTGGGACTTGTCTAGAACAGAGCCAGCTCCTCTTTTCTCTCTGGCAGTCACTTGCGTTTTGACAGAGCAGTGCTGTCAGTCCCTCTGAATGATCCAGTGATTACCCCTTCAGCCTTACCCAGCTGGAGTTGCAAAGGTATAGTCTCCACCCCTGGCGTCAGCCGGCCTGTTTCCTCATCAGGCTTGTCCCCACCTTCTTCCATGCCCACACACTCCTTGCAAAAGGTACCCCTGCCAGCAGTGAAGAGTTGCAAGCCGATAAATTATGGTATTCCAAACAGAGGTTTGTATTAAAAGAAAGGGTCTGCATGGATAATATAACGTACAGTGCATGTGAAATCGCACAGGAAGGGTGTGTTGCAGATTCATGGCATGTTCAGACAGTTGCAACGAGTAAGTTCAAGAATTAATTTCACATCTTACATGAAAACAGCAGCAGCTTGCCAAACACCCACCACATATGAACCCTTTTTTGGGAAAAAGCAAGAGCATCCCAGTGATTACGGTAGGAAGAAAGGATCAAGAATAACTCAGTAGCTGTGCAATACTCAGCCGCTTGGACCAAACAGAAGGTGACAGCTGCTTGGGGCAAAGATTTCTGCAGCCAGACCTTTCACAGTGGTCACTAGATTATRTTCCTCAGACTTCAGTGCTTAATTTGGAAATAAAGAGGTCAGTTTGTTTTGTGGTTTGTTTTTTTCTGGCATACAAGTGGCCTACTTTATAAAGTTCAAATGTGCAAGTAATAAGCAAATAGTTCTCGACCACAAATACCATGGACTATGATGTTTTAATGCCAGACTAGCATCATTGGCTTTCGACCCATGGTAAACCCAGCAAGACAGTATTAGAGCTCATGCTGTATTCATTTAGAGAGGGAAAAGCAGCCTCTTGATTGACTCATACACTCCTATATTCCAGCGCGGSTTTCCTTTTTTTCAGCCTCTGAGTCTAGTGCTTAGGGCTGGAGGAGGATCCATCGCAGAGTGCACAGGTTGTGTAATAATGAGCTTCTGACCTGGAATTTCAGCTTGGAGCGTACCCTGAGCACCTGGGCTCCAGCGCCCTGCTCCCACGCGCCGTCTCAAGGCAGCACCAGGCAGCGTTCTGCAGCTCTCAGTTTTGTCAGGGGAGCACAGGGTATTAATAGCTCGCCTTGTGCTTTGGAGAACAAACACTCGGTGTGATCTGAGGCTGTTGTATCGCTGTTCTCTCTGCTTCTTTCTGGCTTGGAGTGATCCTCTTTATAATGATCTAGGGATGCGAAAAKATTATAAATTGATTAAATGCAGCACATTACAATATCCTTCATAATTAATATAATCTGAGGGGATACTGAGATGTTGTTGACATCGTTTGACATCATTGCTGTCTATGCTGACCAGTAGGTATCAACATTTTCCACTCGTCTCACTTGTTCTGCGCGTTAGTAGGGAACCCTTTAAAAAACCTAAAAGCTGCAAACAACTTCTGCTTCCGAGACTGCCAGCAATAGAGCTGCTCAGCGTTACGTCTGCAGATGTGCCGTTCTTTCCAGCACGCGTTCTGAGCCGGGTACCTTCTGTCCCTCAGCCTCCGAGCGGAGAGGGGACCAGTTCCTTCCATTTGCTTCTGCTGCAGCAGCAGCAACGAAGCRGCCCCGCGCTGCTTTTCTCCGGCACAAGGGGCTTTCTGTCGGCCGGCGGAGACGACAGTAGCCCCTCGCCGGCTGCCTTGCTGTCGGGAGGCTGTATTGCAGCTTGTGTAAGTGCTTTAACGCAGGGCTTATATAACTGTTTTAATGTCAGGGCTTTAGTTTTGCGTCCGCCTGCGGAGAACTCCTCCTTCTGTACATCGGTCGAGGCACACAGCAGAGAGGTGGCTCCGGGCTAAGCAGGCAAGGCTTAGATCTGCCTGCTGGGGGTAACCGGAGTGCGGGGCAGGGGGGAGCGTGGCCGTGGCAGGTGATGCATCYTAATTTTGGGCACCCGGGGGAAGTGCGGGGATGTGCTTCTTAGGGGCTTTCCTGCGCTGCGGAAAATGTTGGGCCGGGTCGCTGAGGTTTGGGTTGTCTGCTGGCAGCTTTGAGCCACTAAATTCATGTGGGAATACAAGGAGAAGGCAAAACAGAGCGACAAAAACCTCCGAGGCCTCACACATCAAGATACTGAACTTCCATGCAAGAGAGGTGATAATATTTGCATATCAGAAAAATCGGCGGCTGGCATGCTAATACCTTTGTGCGCAGAGAAYGTGGAGGTTTCTGCCACACGTTGTGAAACCACGTAGGGTCACAACATTTGGAGAAGCGATGTTACATTCCAGCCAGTGTAGTTACTTGCCCCAAAGGAACCTGAGTAACAGGGTGTCGACTTGGAAAATTCCCATCCGACCAGTTTAACCAGCTGCAACTCAAGAGGCACACTGGGCTCCCACGTCTGCAAGGGGCTACAACCAAGAAGCGGGACAACCATGGTCCCACGCTCTGCTTGCTCTCTAAGCCCCCTGCCCCACAGCTTTTCTGGGAGCCCCTTGCCTCTTTCCTCTGGGCTGTTGGGGCTTGAAACGCTTTGCTGCAATACAGCTGTTTTGCTGGCCCTCCTCGYGTGTCTGAGCGCTCCGAAGGTGAAAAGGTGCGTGGCAGCAGCAGGAGCACTCAGCTGGGAAAGAGAAGGAGCAAAGCTGGGGCTGGGTTCCCGCCTGATCCCGCTGGAGCCTGGTCCTTGTTTTTAATTCTCTCTCTCCTGGTGGCCCTGCCCAGAAGATTGCTCATTCCCTCACCCCACTGTCACCAGTTGTTCATTGCTTGATGTCTTTCTTACTCCCAAAATGCAGTGACTCATCTTCTTGCACTCRTCTTGCCTCTGCTCATTAATATGTTTTGAGTACTTCACCTTTTCCTCCTTTGCCATTATTGTTGCTTAATTGCATCACACCATTTGCTAAACAAATATTTTTTCCTCCGAGCTTTTCTAGGTGAATTCTTTTCCCCTTTGCTGTTTAGGTTAAGGATGGAGCAAAGATGTAGGAGAAATGGAGGCTCTTACTCCTCTCCTGGATGGGACATAAAGATCTGCTTAATGATCTTTATGCAGGTATTGAAGCATTGTCTCTGTCTTGTCGATCACAGAATGGCCTTTTCTGTGGCAAAAGCATAGCATCTAGTCATTCTCAGCCCTGTATTTGTTAGGTCAGGTTTACCAGGAGGGTCTATAACAAGGCATGTACTTCTTCAGCTAGACCCAGCTGCTCCGCGGTGGGTGTAGGGCAGTTGGTGTCCACCCCACTCCGGGCTACTGACCTGCGTGTGGGATCTGCGCGCCGGGGGAAACAGCCTGGATGTCTGCTCCGCGCGGCGCAGCCGCCACGTGTGGCCAAGTGGCGGAGACCAGACAAACCACTTCATATTTTCTCTGCACAGAGAAAATAATTTTTGATGCTTTCCYCTAGGCAGCTAGTCCCATTGCAGGGCCAACAGAGTAAACAGACGTCTTGCGCTTGAAGTAAGGGAAACTGGTTTCTTCTGAAAGCTTTGCTGGAGAAACACTCGCAAGGCAAAACTCAATAGTAGAAAYATACTGAAAGAGGAGAGAGTGGAAAGGACACCTCTTTACCCACTGGGATCCACTCTGGGCCCAGCTCACCCTGTATGGTTTAGGTTTCTTCCCTGCTGGGGAACTGTCTCCCACCCTCGCATATTCTGAGGAAGGAGAGCTGAGTTTTGACTTAATTTTCCCCCATAATATTTCATTTATGGAGAAATACATTTAAAATTATACTTAGTAAGAGTGAAGTGTTGGAGGATTCAGGCTATATGGCCATGTCGCTGATCTGCAGTGGGCCGCCACTGTCATCTTTGTCCATAAAGGACCCGATGGCAGAAACTGTGCCTCTGTGGCCTGTCTGGTCTGGCGTTGGGTCTCTGGTTTGCCTTCTGCTGGAGCAGTCCTTCTCGTAGCACACCAGCTTTTWGCACGTGCTTGGGGACTCTGCAGGCATGCTACCTCCTGACACTGTCAGCGGTGCACAGGTAAAATATTTCACAGAAACGGCTGTTCTTYCTGAACACCGGAGAGTCCGCGCTTCTCGTCAGCGAGGTCGCAGTTGGTATATCAACGCCATAATCCGTGTCTGCTCGCAGCAGCTCTCACTAACTTCCTGAACTGCGGCGTTGTCATTAAAAACATGCCGAGCATACCTTCGGAGGGACATAATAATAATGTTGTTTACATGATAAAACTAAATCATGAAAGAAAACCAACCAAGCTCGGTGAAACCAGTCACCATAGGGATAACGTAAATGACAGCAGACACGGCTAGACGCTGCCTTGCAAGAGGTGCTGGCTTACTGTGTCTGCAAACAGTGGACACCGAGGTGACATCTAGACTGTCTTTATGGGGATGCTCTGGGGCAGCCGGCTGTTGCCACGGCCAGACTCTCAGTTGCCATCCAAACATGGTGGAGCAGGACGGGCACTGTAACAGGGCGGCCGGAGGAATTCRGCAGGCTTTGGGAAGCGAAGGTAGTGTTTGCTCTCCTGATGACCCGACAGCAGTGTGCTGGAGCTGAGAGGCACTCCGACGAGGTCATTTGAACTGGACCTGAGGGCTGGGATGACACCCAATTGTAGCGAGTCTCAGCAGACAGGGGTGATTTCCGGACAGCTCGACAGGTCACGGTGTTCAGCAGGGTCTGCTTGTCCCTGCACAGGGACGTGTCCCGCTTCCCTGCGCCCCCAGGCCTGCCCCCGGTGTCTCCCGCAGGGGTGCAGCTCGGGTGAAGGGGGCCCGTGCACCGTGTGCCTTCCGCACCCACCCTCTGCACAGCTCCTGGGGTAACCTGCCTAGTGAACAGTGGCTATTTTGAGAGGACGATAGAGCTGACGGTGTAATATCTGTTACAGAGGATGTGTAACTGCCCATGCAGAGCCTTTTTCTTGACCGTGAGCTCTTAGGCGGGTGTGTTACAGCTCTGTACGGGGCCGGTGGCACCACGCTTGGCAGGGCGCGTGGCGCGGTGGGGCAGGAACGGGGCAAGCACCGAACCTGCCTTTTTAAATGGACATAGGGCAGGTGGACATAGGCACCCCAGAGGAAAGCAAAGCACTCCACAGACAACCAGCGATTCCCCGGGTGGGCTGCAGCACCGGCGTCCACGGCTGCGTCGCCACGGAGCTGGTACCAGGGCTGTGTGGGGATGCCTGCCCCCGTCTCCCTGGGGATTTCACCGGCGGGCTGCAGGCACGCAGCCACCCACGAGAAAACAACCGTGAGGTCCACGCCCGCGTTGCAGGGGTTTGCGGGGAGGAGGCAGGCGAGGGGCTGGTGGCCCGCCGCGGTTGCGGGTACCCACCGCACCAGCCATCCGGCCCCTGGCCGACGGGAAGCACCGCCGCGGGCGGGGACCGGGCCGGGAGCGCCGCGGGCAGGGCCGGACCGGGCCGGTGGCTCCCCCCGCCGCGCCACCAGCCGTCGGGCGCCGCCCCGCCCCCTGCGCCGGCCGGGGGCGGGGCCAGTGCCGGGGGCGGAGCGCCGGGCGCACCTGGGCGACAGCGCCCCGCCCTCTCCGCCCCAGCCGCCGCCGCGGGGACGCGGGCGCTTCTCCGCTCCCGGGGCGGTGGGGTCCGGCCGCGCCCCCGAGCCGTGGTAGCGGCGGCGTCCGCAGCGAGAGCGCCCCCCTCCCCGGGGGGGGGGATAGCGCCAGGCTCCCCACAGGAGAAGGAGGAGCAGGCGGCGGCCGCCGGGCTCCGCGGCGCGGCCTCCGCGCACTCCCCGTCCCGATCGGCCCGGCCCCGCCTGCGGCCGCTCGCCGCCGGGTGGGCGTTGGGCTCCCGCGGCGAGATGTCGGCGCGGCGGCGGCGGAGGGCGGCCGCCGCGGAGGAAGAGGAGGAGGCGGAGGAGGAGGCGGCGGAGGCGGGTAGCGACAAGGTGAGGGCGCGCGGCGGGGGGCCGCTGGCGGCCGTTGGGGCGGGCGCGCGGGAGGGGCGGGGGCGGGGAAGCGGCGCAGCCTCCCCCCGCGGATCCGCCGGGCCCTGACTGCCAGGGGCGGGGGGCGCCACGCTGCKCCCCCGGCCTCGGAAAGAACTCCTCCCCGGGCTGTAACGCCGCTGGTCGTTCTCCGTGGCGGGAGCAGGGAGAGGGCGACGTGCCGAGCGGCCTCAGCGCCCGGTGCGCGGGGGTTAGGGGCCCACGCGTGTCCTGCCCCGTTGCCACCCCCCCTGGCCCCCCCCCCGCAGCGAGACTGAAATGGGAGCGTCCGGTTTCTCTCCGTTGTGCCCGCGGCGCAACGCCGTTGACCTGTCAGGCTCCGTGGTGTAGTTCAGCCCTTTGCCGAAGTCGCCGGGCCAGGCAAAGGGCTCGCTTCGGCGTGGTCGGGCCGGTGTGGCAGCGGGGAAACGGCCACGGCGCGGGGATCTGCTCCGCTTAAAGGCTGTGTCAGCACTTCCCCRGCAACTGTTTTCTGTTTTATGGCCTTTTAAGTGATAGGCATTCACCTCTGGCCCGGAAAGTACTCACGGTGTGGCATTTCTGCTAAGGCAAGAGGTTTTCAGAATGCTAAGTCTGTGCAGCGGGTTCATTATAGTGGCAAAACAGCCACGGTGCTGTTCTTTTGTTTGCCGTGGAGTTAAGGCTTATCTCTRCAAAAGCTAAGCGCATCACAGTTGCTAATTGTCTGAATAAAATGAAAGAGATGTTCTCATTTTGGTAACTGGAATTAAAAAAAAAAAAAAAAGCAGCTTTCTGATTGCTAAATTGAGTTTGCAATACATGGTGGAGGGCTCCTGAATCGGTGACTGTTTAAACCCGCATGGGTATCGAAGTTGCAGAGTGTGCAGGCTGCCTTAGGCGTTGTGGCAAGGAATTGGAAAGTGAAACTCAATAGACAGTTTTTATTCTGCACTTTGGTTGCGTGAACTCAAAGCCAATGAACTTGAACATTTGCAATACTGTGCTGCACTGAGGGCTGCGATCAAATAAGGTAACATTTAGACTATAGCTGTGCTATAGTGAGAGAGAAATACTGAGAGTATTTCTCTGTAGATGAGAATGAACTTTTAAACATGATTTCTTGTAGCAGTGTGCACAAAAAGCTGTTTTTCTGTGGAGWTGTTCAGGTTTGCTTTATTTTGTAGGCTAAGTTAATTTCTGAGGTGCGCAGTGAGCTGCCTTCAAAGAATTCTTCCCGTTCGAAGCCTCTACTCTCCGGACGTCAAAGGGGTGCACCTAAAACTTGCTAAAATTGTTCGTGGTTTACCTGCGTAATTTCCAGAGAGGAAAACGCTGCTCTTGCCTGCAGACCTACTGCGCTTTTACTTTAGCTGCTTGACAGTCTACTGTTTCATCCCGTTTCAGATGATGTTGATCAGAAAGGACTCTGCTGCTGTGTATGCAGCTAGGATGTTGATTACGGGAGATGAATTTCAGTATGCATACATTTGTGATGATTGCTTGAACTGTGAGATATGGAAAGCCTTTTCCACAGCACAGAAGACTTTTTGATGGATTATTTGGGGGACCCTCTTTGTTCCCGTTAGAGTTGTTCAACCTATSTGCAATGTGCACAGCACCGGTGTCCCTTGTCATGGCACACAAGCGACATTAAGGATTGATTTTACATATTAAGCTGTCTTTAGTGCCACTGGTAACTGTAAAGATAAACCAGCATTTTGTACGGAGTTTTCTGTCAGTGGGTCACAATTTGGGTCTCTGTTTTGAACMTGAGTAGACAGGTAATGTCTGCTGTAGGTGATTTGATGGGAAGCATCTGGTCATCTGGATTCACAGATGCCACATTATACGCYGCCTTAGATGGTTATCTTTCTGCTCTACCTCTTGCCTGACCTTTACAAGTGGGTAGCTTATTGTCCTTTGGCTGTTTTCAGATGACCTATTTGGCATGGTAATTGCGTATTTGGACCCAAAACTTGTTCTTTTCTTCATAACTACTCAGGATGGCCACGATGCAGTGGGTTTCCACTGCTTCCTAGTACGCAGCTCAGAAACATCACCCTCTTCCTCACTTGTAATGAAGGAGAAAACTTGGTTGTCTCCTTTCGTACGCTTTGTGCTGCTTCTGCTCTTGTTGACCCAATTCATTCAGACTTCCAGATACGTAAAGGCGACATGCTTTAAATCACCTTGTTTGCCAAAGTAGAGAAGCGGTCTGCGTTTGCTGAAGAACTCCACAAACACTAAATATGTCTGGAGGATTTTATCTTTTGTACTTTTAGTCCTGTTTTCAGTATGTAATCGTATACTTTTCATGTTATGCTTACTATGTCCATAGATGCTCGTTTCCTACTGAATTTAAGTGAGGCTGGTTTTTTTCTCATTTGCATGTTTTTCTACCACTAATTGGAAACAACTGCGAGCCATTTCTACATCCATATCGTATCAAATAAAAGTTAACTTCCTTGCTTTTGTATGAAGGAATATGGTATGCCCTTCGTGAAGCTTCTTCCTGAAGTTCCCAAGCTCTGCAAGTCTCGGTGTCTTCAGTCGCTCACTAGCTTGTTGAGCTGMTGACTTTTTGCAAAATTCCCGTGAACATGCCTTTGCCCTGTAGGGCTTTGCAATTTCACAAGTTTGTTGTTTCTTTGCGTTGTCCTGTGGCATGCGGGAGTGATTTTTCGGTTGTCCCTTTCTTATTTGTTGCTGCTTGCCCTGGACGCTCTTGCCAAAGTGCCCTCAGAAATACTCCGCGGCCCTTGGGAGCAAGTGGAATGATTTGGCACTCAAATACTTAATACATGTAAGTCAGTTAAAGTTTTACAGATTGATCTGCGTGTATTCGCGCTTCTTTTAAAATTCCRGTTGTTTGCATTCTTTACTAAATGGCAAGTGACACTGCTTTCAAATGCTTCAAAAAAAAATCAGTGTATCCTGGAAGTAATCACACAGTTATTCCTCTCTGTACTGTGCRGAGTTGTCCGAGTAGGATGGGGAGAGGCTCGTGGAATCGTGTTGCATTGCTGGCTGTGGGAACAAGTGCCTGTTTGCCTAGGGCCATTGTTAATTATTTGTAACTAAAACAAGCYCGGAATCACTGACCACTGTTTCTCCTGCGGTATTGAAAAAGCTGTTTCTGTTCCGTGAGACAGCCCTTCCAGGGAATCAATTGCTAGATCAGTTGCTCAGACCTGTGAAGCTGGGTTTGGGACTTGGGTCTTTGATTCCCCAAACCTCCCAAACACACCTGGGGGTAAATGAAATTCCTGATGGCAGTATGGGTTATGGTGGAACAATAGAGTCTGTCATGGATCACTTAGTTACTTCATTTGACTTACTTCTTTTGGAATATCCAGAAAATGGATCTGTTTAATTTTCACAGAGAAGTCTGACCTCTGTGCTGTCTGCTACAAGCCTGGTAATAATAAYAAGGGCTGACTATTTCCAAACCTCTGTTTTCTTGGAAGTGGTGGTGAATTAGYACTAATGCAGATATTAAAGGATCTGTAGGTTTCAGTCTTAGATTCAGTATATATGCAATTCTCTCGCTTGTGTTTCTGCATATGTCAGGCTTTAACAGTTCGGAAAAAAARGTTTCATTATTCAGGATCTTCTCACACTTTGATATCTTGACTTCAGAGGAAGGTATCAAAGTACATCTAATTAAATATGCTACAGTGTGAACTATTGACTTCATTGTAAAACTTGAGAGAGACTGCAGAAAGATCAAAACTGGAGGAGAAAACTTACTTTAAGTAACACTTATACGGGTAAAATGACAATAATTAAATTCTTTAGCTTACTAACTTTTTTCACATAAGCTATTGGAAAATGTCTTCATTTTCTCAGTTGCTCTTCGTGCAGATGCTGCATTCTCCAAGAAAAACATTTGCTGTCTACTTGGGAGTTCCTTATTGGAAAAAATGTATTACAAGCAAAACATTGCACGTGCCTTTGTAACTAGAATAATTCTTGTGCGTGGTTCTCTCGGCAYGTGTTAATTTTAGTGGAGGGCGTGTGGTACAAAACAATTCAGGTGCGTATGTCCTTTTAGATGATGAGAGGTTGACATGTCTATTTCTTTCTGCATGACACATGGCTGTATTCTGGTAGCTGTTGCGAGGTAGCCAGCAAGCAGAATCCACATGGAAGCTTAATTTGTGGCAAGATGTCACATGTTTTGAACTCCTGTTAGGGAGGCTCAGGCTCTTGACTGTTTGAGTTCCTCCTTTGTATGGCCAAGTATTTGTGGTCTTGTACGGAAGATTTAGCTTAAGGATGAAAGTCTTGTCTTTAAGAACACCAAAATTAAAGCAAAACAAAACCCTACAACTAAATAAACCTTTGTCTCAGGGTACTTTGGAAATGRTGAAAACCGCTGAGCATCGTAGTGTGGCAGATAGGCAGGTTTATTATGCGCTGAGCTGTTTGTAGTGTGTGAACAACTGCTATGTTTGCCTTCTTCCCTGTACTTGTTAGGCCTGCATCATCTCAGCCTTGTTGGACTTGTATTCCATGAGCTGATCAGATAGGTTCTCTTGAAGRAACATGTGCCTTCAAATGAAGAGAAGCAAGGCAATGACCTCATTGCAACAGCTATCCATTACGGACACTTGGGGTACGAAGCAAGAAGACTGGAGTGGCACATGTTCTGCATGTAAAAGGCTCTGTCACCTGCAGTTTGAGAACTCTAGAAAGAAATGAAAACACCTTGGATCAAACATTTAATTTGGAGTTGGGCTTGAAAGGTGTCTTAGTCACTTAGGACAGTACAACTTCTGCTGTTTTCAATTAACCTTTGAAAATCTTGTAAATACGTGCTTAAGGTAGGAAACCCATGGCATTTCAACTAATACCCCTCACAGGTCCTTGTTGTTACTGTGTGTCCAGCTCGGCCAAATCCCAAGCATCCCAATCCTGAAGAGCAGGAGAAGGAAGGGCTGCTTGGTTTTATACTGAACTCCAAAACTGCTTGTACACGGTCAAGCTGAAGTAGCAAGAGTCTTGATTTTTTTTTTTTTTTTGAGGGCTTTGATAGTGATTAACTTAGTGTTTCCTTCCATAATGGTGGTTGTTATTCATGGCTATGAACTGGAATGTTTATAATCAATCATGTAAAATAATTAAGAAAACAATTAGCAAGAAAGACGTGTCCCCCAGTGATGGAGTTCTCTAAGCACTTCATGATGCAGAAGACAATTAACTAGCTTTTAGTGAACAACTTCCTCTTTGGCTTCTGACTTTGCAAATTAAATGCCTTATTCAGGAAATGGTTGTGGCCATTAGAGCAATTAACTGGAAAATAAAGTATTCAAGGTCATTTTTGAGGTATGTTGCAAAGGGAAGTTGAAGATAATTGGGGGTTTGTCTCCCGCATGTTATTGTAGCAATGTAAAGCTAAAAAATGACCAAATGCACCAAGTTCTATGCAGCTTGCAGGTTGCACCAGCCAAGCTCCCAGCAGCGGCAGTATGAAGCACGAGCTACTGAAAACCAGATTGGATAAACAGAGACTCCTTCTTCAAGGTGTTCAGATGCTCTGAAAAATGCCATGCGCCTGTGAATTCAGATGTTGGAAATAGCAAATCTGAAACACTGCTTCTAATCAGGTGCATAAGTGACAGTTGTGTGTTAAATATCAGAGGGATAAAACTAAATATGAATTTTTAATTATTTTTTTTTGTTATGTTTAAACACTGGTTGAGTATGGAAACATTTTCTGCAATACCAAAAGCCCAAAAATGGAACAAAAAAAGTTTGGGGGTGTTCTTAGTTCTGAGTGCTTAAAAGAGAGAACATCTCTGCCATGTGCAAGCAGGGATTAATATTAAAGACACTAAGTCGTGGTCTTAGGGCCAGGATTACTGCCCATCATCTGCACAGTGAGTAGTGTCTTCTAGAAGCGTACAGATAGCTTGCTGCACCCCAGTGCAGGTCACAGCRGTTGGAACATGGCTTTGGGAGAGAGCTGTGATCCCCCCCAGTCGCCATCTATAGTTGATTTCCTGAGCTATGGTACAACGCTATGAGAAACATCTCTGAATAACAAGGTTCCAAGCACAGTAGTTTTTTATTTATTTATGTGCTTTTTCAGGTATTCTACAGGCTTTCTGAAGGCTGGACCACAGTTAGAGTATTTGCTCTTTTTACTTGTATTAATTATAGATAATGTCTGTCTAATAATTATTCAACTGTGGGGTTTCAAGGACTAGGAAAAGCRTTGATTATGTTTTTCAAAGAAGTCAATGATGTAAAATCCATTCAAGAATTTCATCTTGGGCATGTGTGTGGTACATAAAGCGAATGAGAGAAACACAGGCCTG
This sequence comes from Oceanodroma leucorhoa, assembly GCA_030449065.1. Classification (NCBI taxonomy): domain Eukaryota; kingdom Metazoa; phylum Chordata; class Aves; order Procellariiformes; genus Oceanodroma; species Oceanodroma leucorhoa. The sequence goes on from JASVER010000030.1 coordinate 532,911, forward strand.
ATGTTAAAAGAGAGAATTACTCTTCCTGTTGTTATCCGTCTCCCTTGTGCGTGTGTATAGTGCCAGCTCACGGTCTGGAGTTCTAAAAAGATAAAAACCATTTAAAAATGAAAAGGCTGGTGTTTTCCCTCGGACTCGTGTCCCTGGAGAGAGCGCCATGGGCGGTGAGTGGGACCGAGGGGGGTCGGAGGTGGGAGCGTGGGGCGGCGGGGGGAGCCCGCCTGCAGCACCCGGCTCAGCTCCCGGCCACCCCGGGGGTCGGGGGCCGACCCCCAGCCCCCCCCCAGCCGCTTCTGGGTATAGGCTTGGTCCTTGATTTTGAATGGCAAGGTTTGAAAAGCCTTATCTCTTCCACCTGTGTTGCTTACGGAGGTGGGTCACTGAGGCAATGGTTACACTGAAGTGGAACTTCTGGAAAAGGCCACGGGATTGCGAGGAAAAGGCCTCTAAACAGAGTAACCGTGCGACGGCTGGGATTGTAGGCCACCTTAATTCTGGGGTGTCTTACGGAGGGGGTGAGAGGGAGGATATACCTCTGCTGTCTTCCAAAATGCCAAAAAGACTCAGAACAAGGCAAGCAAATAATATTATTAAGGAAAAGTAGGAAAGAAAAGCAGTCACGTTCGTAGAAATAGATTAAGGAGAAAGAACCGAGATCTGGGATGGGGGAAATTGGAAAGAGAGGGAGACAGAAGTAGCAGCATAGCGGTGGTGAAGGAAGTTTTCAAGCACAGTTCCTTCACAGTCCCCAGRGCTCTTAAGAACCGCCGAACCTGAGGCGGCAGGGCAGGCTGGGGGCTGCTTGGGGTTGTAAGGAGGTGAGGCAAGGCAGGGAGGCCAGGGGGAAGCTCAGGTCTGAAGGGAGCCAGGCTCTGAGCTAGAGACAGCTCTCCGCCGTCCTGCTGCGCCGGGGCCGAGCGCGGCCTTCTGACTCCCGGGGGTCGTGGTGTTGGTAACGTTGGAACGAGCGAAGTGAACCTTCAGCACCCTCAGCGCTGGCTTTAACTGAGGGCAAAACAGTCTTGACAGTCTACTCTGACCGTTGGTGACAATTTTGTACATTGTCACCAAAATATGTACTGCCTATTTTGCATTTGGGTGAGACACACGGTCTTTCTAGATGATGTCTTCCTGAGTGGTTGTTAGTGAATAATGAAGAAACAACTGCAGCGTTGGAGTCATACAAGAAATTATTCTGAGTAATACTGTGTCCATAGGACACTTGGTCACTTCACAGTTTGTTTTTGGATCGTTCTTTTCAAGCCGGAGGGTTCAAGTCCTAGCGTATGTACGTATGAGACTGTGCCAGCCACCTCTTTTCATTGTACAAAGGGACTGTTTTTTCATGCATTCCATTTCTTTTTTTCTTCATGTAATATTAAACCACCAGAAGACCCTTCTCCTTACTCCATAAAAAGTTAGTTTGAGATGTAGGTGAAGGAATGTGTTAGAGGATTGGGGATTTCTGTTAAACTCACGTGTTCTATGTCAGCTGTAGTATTTCTGGAAACATATATCCTCATGCTTATATATGTGGGTTGAAAAAGTGCCTAGAATGTGAAGTTTCTTGAGCACAGCAGGTAATGTCACAACATCTGAGTACTGGTCGTCTTATAAACATTTATCGGGATACATTTGTCTCCTACAACATCTACAGTTTCACTAGTACACCATTGTTGTCTTTTTAGAACGTAATGTAGATATTATCAGTTCCTAATGTAATGTTTATGACCCTGAATACTGTTTTCTGACATAATAACTAATAATCTCACGTGTTGTGTTGGTTTTCTTTTTTTTTTTTTTTTTTTTTTGTCATAGGAATTGGATTTGGAAGAAAGACTTGGTGAGTTGGATCTTAGAAGTGATTCAGATGTTCCTGATGTTCCTCCACCAACAGACAGCACTCCAGAAATCCTCAAAAGGGCTTTGTCAGGCTTATCTGCCAGGTATAGTAAAACAAGCAGCTCTCAAATTTAATAGCTGCTGGCTAAAATTCCTACAGATTATGTTGCAGTTTTAATTCTTACAGATTGTACTGCAGTTTTAAATTTCATATGATACACGTGAAAATTCAAGGATAAATTTTTACTGGATATCATTGATTTATTTATGCTTTGATAGTCCCTTCAATGTAATATTTTTTGCATATACCTGAAGATTACCCATCGCATGCATTTCTAAGTAAATCACTGCAGTGTTTAGCTAGAGTTTATGTAAACATTTGCCATTGCTCAGTCTGAGCATTGCAATAAAATGRGCTAAAGAATAGTCATTAGGTTTGATATCCAGAATAACTATTTCTGGGGGTTCTAMTAAACTGATTTCCTACATCCAAGGTTAACGGGTGGGGGGGGGGCAGTATTTGTGTATAAACGAAAAGGGAAGAAATGTAAATTCTCTGGGTGAGCTTTGCTAGCTTTTTGTGACAGCATTTCCACTTCTAAACAATTCTTCTTTACAGTTAAATACAACATAGCTTTTATTTTTATACCTTTTAAAGCAATGTTTAATTTTTTCCTGCCGTCTCTTTTCAAACCTAGCTTTCTGCCTCCAGCCCCTATTCACAGGAGCTTAAGGGCTAGCAAATGCGGGGGGGCGGTGGAGCCGTGTATGTGTATAGATGGACAAATATTCATGGAGGCTAACAAATAAAGTTCCTAGTACAATTTTTTTATACAGTCCCTTTACAACACTTCATCAGTCAAACCCTTTTGGAGACGGCAATTCGCATTAYATTTTTTTCACTAATGCAATGAAAGAGCATTTAGGTGTGTGATAGATCACATACCAAAAAACTACCTAGTAAAATGAATGTATGTATCATATATACCTTATGCTCAAAATAGCAAACCATGCAATATACAATGGGTATTTTAGATGCAGTTTAGGTCTTGCAAGAGTCGGAAGAAGGAMCTCCAATCCAGACTAAGATTAAAAACTTCCAAGTCCTTTTAAAAAAAAGATCTCCAGTAGGTGTCTCCAGTAGCAGTGTGRAACTACAGCTTTTTGACTTGCTCCTTTTCTAATCTGTTGTCTGTTTCTGTTGTGATGTCTGGGAGCTAGAAACAAATATATTGTTCCCAGGTTKCAAAAAGCATGTTTCTAAACTGCACCAGCTGCGAGCAGAATGTGATGTTCTCTACTGCCATCACACTGCAAGGAGTGTCTAGTTCCTATCACTTTCAGAGTTCTCCTACCATGTTAAATGTTGTGAAAGTCTTAGGTCTCCAAATCAGACTTGTTCCAAAGGGCACTTGCATGGTGATACCTGAAAGCCTGCAACTAAGAGGCGCGGGCAAAACCTTTCCTGTTTCACATGCTTGAAATTCTTTATCGAAGTGTTTGCACAAAGGTGCTTTGAGTGTAGAATTAAATTTTTGGTGCTTTATGAATGCTAGATTCAAAATTACCCGCTAGTTTAGTAACTGRCAGTCCCACCAGAGCTGTTGTCGTGATGGTCAACATGAGTGAGTTGTACTGTACTCTCAGAAATATTGTTTCTCTTTGTATTTGGCCTTTAGAGGAAAGAGTATCCATAACTTTCCAATGAAGACTTAGGATAATATAAACTTGTCAGGTGGCTTCCTAGATTCTGGAGCTTTTTGTCTTASTGAAGCTGTCTTTCCAGTGCTGTGCTTGTCAACACCCTCGAGGTACTATGTGGTATTTTAACATTATTCTTAAGGGAAGTTGAATTCTTCTAAAGAAGTCTTGCTCACTATAGATATGCCACTAGGAGCAAGCTGCTACTCTATAGCCCACGTCACAGAGGAACATAAAGCATCTGTTGTGATAAAGCCCGTTGTGCCTTTGTTCTGATACTTAAGGCAAATCCAATTAGTGTCTTTAGCTGCCGTTAACCTGCCGATGAATAACATCCTTGAAAATCAAATTAATATAGTTGAAGTTTACATTAAAACTGGAATATGATGCAAAACCTACAGTGTCCCCTGAATCAGGTGTATCTCCTGATGCAGCAATGAAACACGAGACTGATGCAAAGCAAAACATTAGAAAGAATTTCTTTAAGCTATAGTAGGGTTTTTTTGTGTTTAGCAGTAACTTGTGATTAGTTGGTTCTGTGTACTTTTAGAGGCAAAATTCTTGAAAGGAAAAACACAGGCAAAAGAGGAGAAAAACTTACTGAAAAGTAATATGAACAATAAAATACAGACTAYTGATAACTAGAAACATTTTCATGGCAGAGTGGAGCATGTGATGAGKTTTTTTTTTAAATTAATTCGGCTCTTGATTTTTCCTGATACTTTGGGGGCAGGGGGTTGGGGGTGTGGGAAATAACATTTTGGTTACTCTAGAAATTACAAAAAAAACCCAAAACAAAACCAAAAACCAGCAAAGACTTCCCAGTTGTTTGTTTTTTTAAAAAAAATAACTTATTTTTTTTGAAGAAGGCATTCCGCACCTCGAGTACTGTGTTCAGTTTTGGGCCCCTCACTACAAGAAGGACATTGAGGTGCTGGAGCACGTCCAAAGAGCAACAAAGCTGGTGAAGGGTCTAGAGAACAAGTCCTATGAGGAGCGGCTGAGGGAGCTGGGGTTGTTTAGCCTGGAGAAGAGGAGGCTGAGGGGGGACCTTATCGCTCTCTACAACTACCTGAAAGGAGGCTGTAGAGAGGCGGGTGTTGGTCTCTTCTCCCAAGTAACAAGCGATAGGACGAGAGGAAATGGCCTCAAGTTGCGCCAGGGGAGGTTTAGATTGGACATKAGGAAAAATTTCTTCACCGAAAGGGTTGTCAAGCACTGGAACAGGCTGCCCAGGGAAGTGGTGGAGTCACCATCCCTGGAGGTATTTAAAAGACGTGTAGATGTGGTGCTTAGGGACACAGTTTAGTGGTGGACTTGGCAGTGTTGGGTTAATGGTTGGACTCAATGATCTTAAAGGTCTTTTCTAACCTGAATGATTCTATGATTCTATGGTAACAGGGATTTCTATTCTGCTTTCCTTAGGTAGCCACAAGCAGCTGCAAAGGTCTACAAGGGCAAAAGAGTACAGCTAGTTTGGCCCATCACCCCTCATTGTCACATGTTTTCCTGTCCYGGTTCCAGTGCTCACAAGAGCACAGGATTGCTTTCAATAGATAACCCTCTACCTGGCAAAAAAGCTACTTTACCGCTACGGAAAGTTGGTGATCACCTGGGGTTTTTTTTGTCTGTTACTCCTCAAAGAATTGTATGCTTTTTACCTGGCAGCCTTTCTTTCGTATGTAAGCCTTTACATGGCTGGGCCCCCATCAGTCTTGCTGATTATGTGGTACTTTTTGAGGGTCCTGATGTATTTTCACAGCAGCTTCAATATGGGGTTGATCCATTTAATTGCAAATGACATTTCCGGAGGCAGGGASCGTGGGGGAAGAAGAAAGGTGGCTAACTTTAATTTCTTTTACTGTGTATCCTATTTAGTTGGATAGTTAGTTGATTCTGTGTTTCTTGCTATGTGTTGTATTAAACACGAAAATTTCTGGAACTCTCACGGTTTCTAATACACTTTAATCTCTAATTAGTAAAGGAAGCGTCATTTATTTTCATTTATAACTGCTTGCTTTTTATTCTCTTTTTTTTAAATAGATGGAAAAATTGGTGGATTCGTGGAATTCTCACTCTAGCTATGATTTCTGTGTTTTTTCTGATCATATATCTGGGATCATTTATGCTGATGCTTCTGGTAAGTTTGTTTAAATACATTTTGCCATTTAAGAGTTACTCGATCTCTTCGTTCATCATGCCTAAGACAGCTGGAAGCAAACTGCACAGACAATTCAGAGCAATTTGTCTCTTACTTGTGTAAATGTAAATACTTTTGAAAAACACTGGACAGATTCACAACTGGGCCTTGTGGATTAAGGACTTCCTATATACCGTAATTAATTATTTTTTTTTAAGTAGGAATTAAAGTAACTCTAAGAAGTTGAACAATTGTTGCCTTGAAGTTTACTAAACTACTGTCATCCATTTCCTTGTGCAGTTMCCATCACCTACTGTTACATTCTTTGAGGTTTGTTTTTAAAACAACAACAACAAAACAAAACCAGAAATACCGCAGACACAAGAGTTTCATTTTTGAGGCTGAGGAAAGCAGGCAGCTCTGGTCTGCTGTCTGTGACCGGCACTGAAAGGCTTTCCTCAGGCATGCTCCATTAATTCCCTACTTCTCTATGGGGCTGCCTTGTGGCCTTGGGTTTATTTGTAGAATTGAGCTAGATTGCTTTCCAAGGTGCAGAGATAAAGTGCATTTTTAGATCACTAATGAAATAATAATAGTAATACACCCTGCATACCCCGTCAGCCTTTACTGCTTCTTTCCATCATTTTTATTGCTGGTATTTTTTATTGAATAATGGTTTAACTGTCTTTCCTAGTCATGGCAAGTAACAYGCAGGGATGTGGCTTCTAACACACTGAAATTGCTACTTCTGGGTAGCGGCTTTGATTTTTGACTCTAAGTTTGTTTAACTGTCAAAATGTGCTTTTACTTTCTTCATGGCCTCCTGTGAAACACCTTTTGGATTGTATTCATAGAATCATTTAGGTTAGAAAAGACCCCTAAGATCATCAAGTCCAGCCGTTAATCTAACACTGCCAAGTCCACCACTAAACCATGTCCCTAASCACCACATCTACACGTCTTTTAAATASCTCCAGTGATGGTGACTCCACCACTTCCCTGGGCAGCCTGTTCCAGTGCTTGACAACCCTTTCGGTGAAGAAATTTTTCCTAATATCCAATCTAAACTTCCCTTGGCGCAACTTGAGGCCATTTCCTCTCGTCCTATTGCTTGTTACTTGGGAAAAGAGACCAACACCCACCTCGCTACAGCCTCCTTTCAGGTAGTTGTAGAGAGTGATAAGGTCTCCCCTCAGCCTCCTTTKCTCCAACCCCAGCTCCCTCAGCTGCTCCTCATAAGACCTGTGCTCCAGACCCGTCACCAGCCTTGTCGCCCTTCTCTGGACACGCTCCAGCACCTCAATGTCCTTCTTGTAGTGAGGGGCCCAAAACTGAACACAGTATTTGAGGTGCGGCCTCACCAGTGCCGAGCACAGGGGCAYGATCACCTCCCTGCTCCTGCTGGCCACACCATTCCTGACACAGGCCAGGATGCCGTTGGCCTTCTTGGCCACCTGGGCACACTGCCGGCTCATGTTCAGCCGACCGTCGACCAGCACCCCCAGGTCCTTTTCCGCCGGGCAGCTTTCCAGCCACTCTTCCCCAAGCCTGKAGCGTTGCCTGGGGTTGTTGTGACCCAAGTGCAGGACCCGGCACTTGGCCTTGTTGAACCTCATGCAGTTGGCCTCGGCCCATYGATCCARCCTGTCCMGATCCCTCTGCAGAGCCTTCCTACCCTCAGGCAGATCAACACTCCCRCCCAACTTGGTGTCRTCTGCAAACTTACTGAGGGAGCACTCRATCCCCTCGTCCAGGTCATTGATAAAGGTATTAAACAGAACTGGCCTCAAAACTGAGCCCTGGGGAACACCACGTGTGACCGGCCGCCAACCGGATTTAACTCCGTTCACCACAACTCTCTGGGCTCGGCCGTCCAGCCAGTTTTTTACCCAGCGAMGAGTACACCCGTCCAAGCCATGAGCCGCCAGCTTCTCCAGGAGAATGCTGTGGGAAATGGTGTCAAAGGCTTTACTAAAGTCCAGGCAGACCACATCCACAGCCTTCCCCTCMTCCACTAGGCGGGTCACCTGGTCGTAGAAGGAGATCAGGTTGGTCAAGCAGGACCTGCCCTTCATAAACCCCTGCTGACTGGGCCTGATCACCTGGTTGTCCTGTACATGCCACATGATGGCATTCAAGATGAACAGCTCCATGATCTTCCCCAGCACCGAGGTCAGGCTGACAGGCCTGTAGTTCCCTGGATYCTCCCTCTGCCCTTCTTGTAGATGGGTGTCACGTTTGCTAACCTCCAGTCGTCCAGGACCTCCCTGGTTAGCCAGGACTGCTGATAAAGGATTGAAAGTGGCTTGGTGACCACTTCCGCCAGCTCCCTCAGTACCCTTGGGTGGATCCCATCCGGCCCTGCAGACTGTGTGTGTCTAAGTGGTGTAGCAAGTCGCCATTTCCCTTTGGATTATGAGGGCTTCATTCTGCTCCCCATACCTGTCTTCCAGCTCAGGGGGCTGGGTACCCTGAGAACAACTGGTCTTACTACCGAAGACTGAGGCAAAGAAGGCATTAAGTACCTCAGCCTTTTCCTCATCCTTTGTCACTATGTTTTCTCCTGCATCCAAAAAAGGATGGAGATTCTCCTTAGCCCTCCTTTTGTTGCTAATGTATTTACAGAAACATTTTTTATTGTCTTTTACGGCAGCAGCCAGATTAAGTTCTAGTTGGGCTCTGGCCCTTCTAATTTTCTCCCTGCATAAGCTCATGACATCCTTGTAGTCCTCCTGAGTTGCCTGCCCCTTCTTCCAAAGGTCATAAACTCCCTTTTTTTTCGTGTATTGTCCTGAGAGACTGGAATTCTGTTTCACCAGTATTATGGTCTGCATTACAGTCTCTGCACCTGAATTAGTCTGGTTTATTTTTCCTGTTTTCAGGTGAATGACATAACAAACCAGTAATTCATTGTTTCATTGGTRGAGTATTTTCTTTTTTGTGTGTGAAGAAACAACAAAAAAAGCCCCTTTAAAGTCTAGGTCATTGTAGAGAGATACTTTTTTCGCAATCCTTCCTGTAGCAGTCTGTTACATTTGAGAATGATGATAACTAACGAAAAGGAACTAATCAATTTGCCGTGTAATTTGGTATATTCATGGTATACTCTGAGATTGCAATCATGGGCAAAGCTGTCGAGATGAATCAAAAAGTAATTAAAGTTAGTATAGAATTGGAATAGAGTTCTTCCTCTGTTGTACCGTAAAGCAAAAACTGTCTTCCAATATAATAAACTGTTCGTAAAGTTGACATTTAAAACTATGTAAAAAGAAGAATGGAGGGAAAAACCAGTTTTATTCATGAATTATTTCATTTCACATGAATCAAATAGCTTACATTTAAACAAGAGCTGTCGTGCTAAAATAAAATCTTAATACTGAGACTGAAAATGCCCAGAGGCTTGTAGGAAGGGTAATCCAGTGAAGTTTGGAGGACAAGCCCTGAGACTGCTCTAAAAAGTTGGGAGGCATGTTTGACGTTTGCCTGCTACTAAGGTAACAGGCACAAGCTACCMTGCCTTTGGACCCCAGTGTCCTCTTCCACTGTAAGGTGCAATCCTTTAATGTTGCTCTTGCGTATAGCATTTAAGTTTTATAACGTAGGCCAAGCAAAAGAAAGAGCACGAGATAGGGGAGCTTCAAAATTAACTCACTGCGGTGGTATAAGACTGTTCTAAACTGTGTTCACACGTTGAGCAAGATGAAATTTATTCATGAATGCAGGTGGTAAGAGAATACCGCAAAGCCTAGCGTGCCGACGTGCGCAATCAGCGTGGGTRGGTTCTTACTCCTGCCTCTGCACGGGATTACTGATGACCTGTGTTTGGCAATACTTGCTGTCTGGGCAGGGTGATCTGCTTGGTGGCTGTGGGTTAGACAAAACTGGCAGAGARTCCCTTTGGAGCCCAAAGAGTGACAGGACGTACTACCAGATTTGCATGGGCAGGCACCAAGCACTGAAGTAGTGAGATCGGCAAAACAAAATGAAGGCCGTGGAGGGTGTGACATTCCGATCTGGGTTAGACGAGCTTTCCTTCTAATCATCAGTGCTAATTGCCCTTAATGAGACGCTTGCAAGTGGAAGACCTGGGTGTCCAAGTTGTGTTGCACAGCTATTTTTTTCCATTGGGCCTAGAAAATATTTCTTAAACTAAATTTAAAGACAAAACTTAGCCAAAAGAAATAGAAGAGCCKTCTTTACAGGAAGTACTTTTGACCTGCTGCTGCCAAACTGTTTTAATGAAGAAAAGTCAGGAGCTTTCCCTTGTTTCAYGAGCTTATTCTTGCAGCTATTTTGGTTTAACCCRGCAGGCAGCTAAGCACCACACAGCCATTTGCTCGCTCCCCCCCAGTGGGWTGGGGGACAGAATGGGAAAAGGGTAAAACTCRTGGGTTGAGATAAAGACAATTTAATTGGACAGAAAAGGAAGGGAAAATAATAATAATGATAAAAGAATATACAAAACAAGTGATGCACAATGCAATTGCTCACCACCCGCTGCCTGATGCCCWGCCAGTTCCYGAGCAGCAGCCGTGCCCCCCAAGCCAACTCCCYCCCCATTTTTTTTGTTCAGCATGATGTCATGTGGTATGGAATATCCCTTTGGCCAGTTTGGGTCAGCTGTCCTGGCTGTGTCCCCTCCAAGCTTCTYGTGCACCTCCAGCCTCCTCGCTGGCAGGGCAGTATGAGAAGTTGAAAAGTCCTTGACTTAGTGYAAGCACTGCTCAGCAACAACTAAAACATCAGTGTGTTATCAACATTCTYCTCATCCTAAATCCAAAACACAGCACTATACCAGCTACTAGGAAGAAAATTAACTCTATCCCAGCCAAAAACMAGGACACTAGCCCAATGTGGTTTTTTTCAGCATGCCTAGTGGTTTTAAGGTTTTTGAAGGGTTTTAAATGGAGCTTTAGTTTTCCTTGGACTTGCTTTGAAGCTGTCTGTCTTCTGTGTGGAATTTGAATTCAGAGTAATTTCTCCCCTTAATGCAGGTTGCAGTACTACTTACTGCCTTTAAGAAACCACTGCAGCATATTTACATAGTTTTTTATTTCTCTGATTTTAGGTCTTAAGCATCCAAGTGAAGTGTTACCACGAAATCATTACTATAGGTTACAGAGTCTACCACTCGTATGATTTACCATGGTTTAGATCCCTCAGCTGGTGAGTAGCAAGCAAGAACATCAATAAGTAGGGATGTGAAACTTAAATCTTTATGTTCTTCATATCCTGTTGTGGTGGAATGATAGCTTTGTAGGTCATGTGCAGACATAAAACTTGACATCTGTCTCAAATACAGGATTCTGTAGTTGTCTTCCACCTGTGAACTTGGACAAGTCAGTTGGCCTTTTGCTACTCCAAATTTTTTCCTTGTTACAAATATGTATATATGTACACATATATGTATGCATGCAGATATGCTTTAAGTCAGAATTGAGCATGTGTAAGCTATCTAAAAATGTGCATAGCCAAATAATCACTTGATATGTATTACCTGAACTGCTTTGATATTTTTTTTTTTTTTTGTGGCTGTTAACCTTGCACAAGAAATAAATACAACAGGTACCTTAAAGGCTCCTCTTCACACRCAGAGAGAATTAAAATAATAACATACAAGTTTTAAATCCTTCCCARTCGTGCACTTAATCCCAGGACTGCATAAATACAATGTTGGGAGATCTTCTGAAAGCCAAAAGWTGAGATTAATTTTTCTGGCAAATCCCAGATACTTGTAACAATRTCCAGCCTTATATAGGGCTGGATGGAATGGGGAAATCAACTCTTCTTTTGAGTTCTGGGAGGAAAAATAAAGGCTTTTGATTAGAGTCAGCGTTATGGGAAGGTGTTGGGCACATGTAGTCTCTTAGGTGCTTAAGGACATGATTCTTCAGACATGACCTATGTTGTGTTGTTTTGGTTTTGTGTTGGGTTTGGTTTTTTAAGGAATTGAAATATCTAGGTTATTSCCTGTCTCTTGTCACATTGCTTCTTCACTTCTAGAAGCAACTTTACTGTGTAATGTGGTGGATTCCTGCTGTTGGCTCTTCTGTAAATGCTAATCAGGTCCCCTCTGGTCACTCCTGGATTATCCAGGGGACTGATCTATTGTCTGCTTTATTCCRTGGCTTCTGGATCTACAGCTAGAGCAGACTCATACATGAATGATTCTGCGGTCTTGCCAAAATTTTTAGAGGYGGAGATGTGCACTCTACCACTTAGTCTACTTTGGCAGTTGACCACTTTCATATGTGGAGCTCCAAATCAACTCCTCTGCAATTGCCACACTAGGTAACATCAAAGCTCCTTTCAGTCCAACATCTTGCCACTGAGACTAAATATTAAGCCATTTCAATGAGATACGAGAATCCTGTTAGTAGTCTGAACATCAACTAATTGGCTTATTTAGAGATGTGAAGCCTTGCAAGGTGAGCGTTAACATCTGTTGGGGGGAAGAGAACGAGTACTGATCGCTCTGAGACTACCCGGAGATCCAGTCTTGAATCACAAGTTTTTATCTTCTGTGGCTGACTTTGATAATAAGTYGAAGAGTATGTTGCCTACAAAGATGCACCTCTTAGTGGTTTTGGATTTGCTATTTATTGGTTTTTATTGAGTGCTGCCTTGGCATTTGAGGATCCCATTGTGACTTAACTCTAGAAAGCTGAGTAACTGAACTTGCATGAAAACCTGTGACAGAATTACTTGCGTACTGACTGTTTTGACTGAAAGGCATTTGTKTGAAGATCCTTCAAAAAGAGATGGCTGAAGGTGGCATTTCACCTCAGTTGAACGTTGGGTGTGGACATACTCCCACAAGATTGTTTTGAAAAAGTTGTAGTAATAGCTGCATTTACTAGTTAGTTGATGGATTTAACCCTGTAAGATTATTGCTCGGTCAAGAAAGCTAAAAGGCAAAGTGTGTGGTGGAGCGGAGTAGGAGATGCAGCAGTAACTCTTTCAGATGAGAATCTTCAGGCCAGATGGCAAAAATATAGTTCCACTCAGATCCTCAAGCCCCATGTCAGATTCACTGTCCTATAACCTCAGAGGATTCGTTGTGCAAGTACCTTTTTTCCTGTTTGTAAGGCAGAAATCACAAACTACCCTTATTAGGATACAGGAAAAGAATAYGCAGAATTGCTTGTGTCAGTATCAATGATAGCAGATACTTGTTCTGTACTTTTAGAACACCTGAAAAGAACTTGCATAGGTGTGGAGTATTCAATACTGTAGTTAAGGATGAAATGAATTTTCCAACTGCATCCAGCAAAATATGTTTGTTTTTCTAGTGTGGTTGCTTTAGAAGAAGTAAATTACAAGAATTGGCTTGTCGGAGGAGACACCAGCCCAGAAGTATAAGACTGGATTTATACTTGAATTTTATTTTTATCACGTCTTTTCTAACCTTCTGGTTTTCCTTTTGTGTGGTGTTTTTTGTTGTGTTTTTTTGTTTGTTTTGTTTTTAAGAATGACACTTAAATATATATTTATCTCGTTAAAATAACTGCTTGTGTGTTGTAGGTACTTTTTGCTGTGTGTGAACTACTTCTTTTATGGAGAGACTGTAGCTGATTACTTYGCTACATTTGTTCAGAGAAGAGAACAGCTTCAATTTCTAATTCGTTACCACAGATTTATATCTTTTGCACTCTATTTAACAGGTAAGTGTAGGAAATTGCAAAAATGAAAGAACTTTGTGCTGCATTTGTTTCTGTGTTTATTTATTTTTTTAAGAAAATAACTGCTCCCCAGCTTTATGCACTTTCAGTTTCTTTTTCCTCTTGATGTTCGAGGAAATTAGGTGTTCACAGTTCCACTTTTCCTTTGRAAAGATGAATATAAATTTKGCGTTCACTGAGAAGAAGAAAGAAGCCTAAACAGGTAGATGATCTTGAGAAAGTTGAGCTAATAGCACTCAAGAGAAGTTGGCATGAAATAATTTTGATGGCTGAAGAACTGGGGCTCAGTACCTGAATACATGAATGCTATTTTGGCAGCCTGTGGAGATGACTTGTATGTGTAATTGCTGTGCTGGGTTGATGSTTTATTGTGCAAGTGTTCTGCTAGGTCTACAGCAGTAAGATTTACCAATATATTTTAAACAGATCATTCAAAACGTCTGAGGCTTTATTTTGTCTGCAAGATATTCARATGCTTGCCTCATGGATAGATTTTCCTCCCTATCCAAAGAAAGACTTTTTAAAAGCCTCTTCTCTAGGAAGAAGAGACATAAGCTGGCAGTCTTCTGGGGTATTGCTTTGTGAGCATGTAAATATAGTCCACGGTGTTTTCAGCAATGCAGTTAATATTACTTTAGCCTAACATTAAATCAATTGAAGACTCAGATTGGCCTAAGGGACAGGAGACTGCTATGCTACAAATCCTTGGAAAAATATATTAAGAAACCTGATCTTCATGATGAACTGTCAGTCTGCCTACTGTTWWTTTTTTTTTTAAACCAGGTAAAAATTCTACTCAGTGCTTAGATTGCAAACTTGAAACCAGCTTTGCAAGACTTGACCTTTTTCAGCTGGCTTTGGCTTGAGGAAACTAACTTAACTAATGCCTCGTGGCCGCTGAAGGGCGGTGAGGGGAGAGATGAGGCAAGCCAGTCACGAACAAAAGCGGGAGGCAGAGCGTAGCAGAGCCCCTGGGCGGCTGTCACATTGGGATCGTGGGGTCGCTGCGGGGCTGTCCCCAGCTTTTGGGGGTCTCTGACCCCTGCTGTCGCAGGAGGTTGCCCTAGGGGAGGAGAGGTGCTCCGTTAGCCACCCAGAGCGTTTCTTTCAGTCGAGTTCTCCRACGCCCGCACTTCACGCTTGCGTTGCATGCAGCCGTATGCCTGTCTGGGGGAAAGGGGCAAGCTGGTCTTTTCCTTTCATTTATTTCTGTTAATTATTCAAAATCAGCTTGTCAGCCTGGTTTCTGAGTGGTTTTTAAAGGTGATGGTCTCCTCCCCTAAATATTGATGTCTATGATGGGACCTTGTAAGTAATGAAATAGATGCTCTTTACTGATGTTGACTAAATCTGGTGCTCTAATGAGAATAATTCTATATGTACACTTAACTGAATACAAGCAAACGCTCCTAGCAGCAGAGGGATTAAAAGCTGCTTCAAGGGAAAAGAATTACTGGTATATCACAGTTCAGTGTAATTAAATATAAGATGGTACAAACGACACTTGCTTTGTTTTACAGGCTTCTGCATGTTTGTTTTGAGTTTAGTGAAGAAACATTATCGTCTGCAGTTTTACATGGTAGGTATTACCCACTTTGCTGTGGTTACTTGTGTTATGAATGTCAGTAGAAACAGTGATGTCCCTATGTTCATGAAATAGCTTGGAAGAGGGGTGTGGAAAATGTGCTTAAACCGACAGTAACATGAAATCAAGTGGTGGTGGGCTGTTCGGTATCTGTTCACCTTGCAGCTTATTATTATTATATCACGGGATGTGGCCTTTCAGTCAATACAAGCTGTYATTGGTGAGGCCTTGTGCATATACGTGATACGTTTCCCTTAGTGAGAGGCTGATACGAAAGAGATTCCTGGAGAAAGGGGTGTGCATCTCCCTCCCAGGTCTGAAGCCAAATAGTTCAGCACAGCGTGGGAAGAGGTTCTTGTGACTCAAGTGTTACTTTGGTCAGGCCCCACTGAAGTACTGGGAAGGGAACTTGATCTTAACCCCTGTGTGGAAGATTTATTCTGTGACGCCTAACAGCAGTTCTGGTCTTCTGCTCTGCTGCGCCTCAATAGATCATTAATCTATTAAAAGAAACCAGTGTTCTCATCTCTCGTATTTGTCCACCTAATAAACAGCATAGTAGCTAATCAAGAGCATGAACCTTTTTCTTATATGTATCTTATAGGTTGAAAACTAATTTTGTAACGTTACAGGAAAAAAACAAACAAAAAACCAACCACCCAAAACAAACCCAAAAACCACCGCTGAACCCCCCACTTCTATATAGGACTGATTAGAAGCAACAGTAAAACAGYACTGCAGTACAGCTCCTGTCTTTAAAGAACTTGAGCAGTCAGGGCATTGTGCAACCTTAAAGATTTCCTAAAGCTCCRGGCATACAGTTAACCCCTCTATTTCTACAGTGCTTTAGGTAGCACTTTACCATTGAGGTTCCTAATTGTAGACTAGGGCTTAGCTAGGCCCTGTATGAGCATGTAAAAAAATCTTTTACTTAAAAAAATTTACCGTTTGTGGGAGAACTTGCCTGAYGGAGATGCAGCTTTTCTAGGAGAGGTGGTCTTTATCTTCTAATCTGCAAAAAACCTCCTCATCTTCAGATTGGCACAAGGTAAACATATTAATTTTCCATTATTTTTTTTTCCTTGTTCCCATTCTGGAAAGAAGGCAGAAAAAATGTGGTGTTAGTCACATGACTTGGCGCCTGCCCAGAAACCGTTAAGGTGTCACTACCTAAGAATTGCAGTAAAACAGAGGGAAGCCGTGTATCCACTGTGTGGCAAGACTGTTTGGACACACAAAGATAACCATTTGGTTTTAGGTGGTGTTCCAATATCACTGTATTTTCTGCAGAGATGCTTTAATTAACCAGCAGGTAATATTTTCAGAAACGTTTAGTCAGTTCTTGCACCCCCCCTTTCAGCCTTCTTGAGTTGTCTTAACTGGAATTAGATGCTGGCTGCCATAGGAAAACACGTGTTATAAGAGAATTAAAAAGTAGGACATACTGASTGTTAAATCACCCAGACATTTAGAGTGCTTAAATTTGGTGTTTCATRGAAAAAACACTAGTTCTTGATTTAAAAGTTTTTGGAAAATAAAATCTACTATRGAATCTTTACTGGTAAACTGTTTGGAAACCCCTTCATTGTACACTGGCGCCACAGAATAAACACCACGTACGTACAGTAATACTGGGGAAAATGACTGTTTAAATGACCATGCACATAGAAATTAACACTTTGTTTTTGCTAATCCTGAGAATTTTCGTGTTTTTCATAAGAGGACTGGTATTCTGTTATGAGGGATATCCACATCTGTGTAACATGACTCTTTCATGAGTAGTTCATTGCCATTTTATTGTTACAGTTCTAACATGTCTGTTATACGTATATACAGAATATCACATCGCTTACATTTCTTTGSTGCTTTCATGCTGAAGGTGTATGTCTTATTAAATCAGATGTTAAACTGCCCGTTAAAAAATTCTGGGTGGAGGTAAGTGAGGGGGAAACCTGTTAAAGTTTCAGTGCTTGCTTCAGAAAGCCAGCCGACTTGTGATATACTGTATGCACACATCTCTTGCATTATCACTAGAACTGGTCTTCCCTTTGAGCTTGTAAGTAGCTCCTCTAGCTGGCACGCCAGTTATTTATCGAGGTGTACGGATCAGTGTTTTCACTAACTGTTGTGTTGTTGCATTGTTAACAGTTCGCATGGACTCATGTCACTTTGCTGATCACTGTAACTCAATCTCATCTTGTCATCCAAAATCTCTTTGAAGGCATGATCTGGTAAGGGGACAGTAATAAACTGATTTGTAACTCTATTGCATTGAAAGGTTGGTTCTTTTACATAGATCTGGTTAGAGAGTAATTGTGGGAACAGTTAAAGCAGCACAAATTAAAGGAGTATTAATGTCTAGCTGGAAGGGGAGTTGGAGGAATTGGGAGTGATGGGATAAAGGATACAGGAGAGGAAACAGAAACCTCTTTAACTAGATTAGCAGCCACAAGTATGATAGTTTTGAACAACCACTTCATTTACTTGAAAGGAATAGGATTGCTTGCATGCTTGGTGATATAGTTTCCATAGCGTTTTGCTGAATGGATGAAYATCCAGCAATTCTTCTTCAATTACTTGGGAGCTTCAGGTTGCTCAGAGCTATTGAAGTTGGACCATTTAATTTGAAATCCCCAATCTGGCCGCCTTCCCGGCCGCCTTCCCTGCCACCTCCCCTGTTCAGATAAATTCAGATTACTTAAARTATTTTAAGAGTTTAAATCTTGGATATTGTTGGGTCATCTTAATGCCCCATTTCCAGTGATATATTAAATTCTGATGATGCAGTTAAACTTGGTTACTTAAAACTACTCGTCAAAGAGAAGGTGTGTTTTCCCACCCCCCACTTCTTTAGGGACAGGGTAAATTACAAGTCGAGAAAGAAGGAAGAAGCACCTGGAAGATTTTTGTTCTTCCAAGGACATAATACTGCATGTTCTCCTTTTTCTTTTCCTGATATATGTACAACTGGGGAGATTATTGCAGAAAAGACGTGCTCATAGTTAGAAAGAAAACCCAAAGCCTTTGACAAAGTTTGTATGAACAAATTCTTTTCATAGTGATCATGTTCATGTGCCAAAAGCTGAACCTAGTTGCCTTGCTAGCCTACTATTTCTTATTTCCACTGGTGCTATTGGCAGATGGTCACAAAACCTGACTTTTAGCTTRTTAATACATCCCTACTTTGAAAAGGAAAAAAAAAAGAGGTTAACAGGCTTGAGTAACAAATTCAGATGCTGTCTGCATGCAAAGGATACTTAGAAAGCTAAAGCAGGCTGCTCCAAAGTGACAAGAGGAAATAAAGGAAAACTTTTTTTTTTTTTTAATTTAGGTATCATTAAACTTTAGAAGGAACTTGCTTGCTTTGATGTTACCAATAACATTAACATGTTTATATCTGTTGATTTCTTCTTAACTGTGGTACCAGTCTTCAAGCCTGATAAGGAAAAAGCCAGCCTGTTCACGTTTTAAGCTCATGCACCAAAATCATATTTTAACTTGAACTAACATGTAATGGTCTTGATTGGCTGAAGACTAAAACCAGTATAGCTAAATATGCTGCTCATGGGGGAACTAGGTGAACACAGTATGAAACATAATTCCTTCTAAATACTACAGAAAAATTTCCCAGAAAGAAATGCTGCTGTTTCCATTTCTGTCCTGTGTTTAGGTTCGGGCAGCCCTTCTTTTTCTCCATGACACTTTTAATGTCTTTCTCTAGGTTTCTGGTTCCAATTTCAAGTGTTATCTGCAATGATATTACTGCTTACATTTTTGGATTCTTCTTTGGCAGAACTCCATTAATTAAGGTATGTAGTTAGGCACTTCCTCACTAACAAGCTTTTACAATTTATAGCATTTTTGGTACTTGTTCAAAAACATGTTCATGGAAAAAATACTTTCYGCTGTACTGCATGATACACATCTTTGCTAAAAAAATAAATCGACTATCCTGCTTCTGAAGATTTGTAAGTGGAGACTAGGATTAATATGAATGTAATATTGATATTACGGTATAATACCGTTTGAGCCTATTGCATCATCATTCCTTTTTGGAAGCATGTTTACTGTACAGAAACTGTAGTGTGAAACAAGCCTCTAGGTCATACATACGTATTTCTCACATGGTCTCGTTGACGTAGCACTGAGAAGGGCGCAAGTAGTAATCTTCCTGTTGTGGTTGAATATGCAAGACCCCACAGAAAGCCATGAATTATTATTTTCATGATGTTGCCGTGTTAACTTTTGGGTATTTAGTTGGTTCTGATATTAAACTGCTCCTAAATTGAAAACATGATAGAATTTGATGAAGAAAATAGCTTGCTACGCCGGTGTCTCTAGGCCTGCAGTTATTTGCTGTATTAGTTTGCCAGTCTGTGTATAGGAAGCTGGTGTCTCCCGAGGAGCGTCCCCAGCAGTAGCTGTCTAACACCCCGGCTTCTGTCACTATCTAAATGTGCACTTGCTGGCAGAGGTCTCCAACAGAGCCACAGCGTGCTGGTGCAGGTTTCCAAGTCTTCTGCTCGAAGGAGCTCAGCTGCTTCATCCGGGTCAGCTGTGGCCAGAGGCAGGCAGCAGCCTCCCGACGGCAGCAGCAGGTGGGAAGGGAGATCTCCGTTCCCTCAAGCTGCCCAGTGGCACCAACCAAACCGTGGCACTTTCCCTCCTTGCCTGGGACAGGTCCTAGCCATACTCCTCTATTTATCATGTTCAGTGGCTGCAGCTCCTGACATTCAGTATTTCACAGATAGATAGCTTTGAAAAACCAAGTCAGAGCTTAATTTTCACAAAGTCCAGAAATAGAGTGAAAAAARGGTTCAGTGATGCAACTGATGAGGCTAACGCTATCTCTTTTGTGCTTAGCTGTCTCCYAAGAAGACCTGGGAAGGGTTCATTGGAGGCTTCTTCTCCACAGTTGTATTTGGATTTATTGTAAGTAACCACAGGACTTCCCTTGTATAGGTTCRGTCTTCAACTTCTTGTTTTTACTTGAAGTAAAATTACTGACAAATCTGGTCATCTCAAACTGCTGAAAGCCTAAGAGTTAGGATTTTTTTTGGCTAGAGAATTCTGCCAATTCGTAACTAGCTGGAAAGGCTAGGCAAGGCTTGCACCTCTCCTGAATAGGTTATATTGACCATTTTTACCATTACTGTTACTATATCTGGAATTGTTTTATCTATTAGTTGCATCCCTATTTTGAAACTGAAGTTTATTTAAACAGACTGATTTTACTCCATTCTGGGTCTCTCTGTTACTAAAAAGATTTTCRTTATCCTCAGCTTGTGATGACAAAGCCATCCATTACAGTATGATTTTTGACTGTAACAACAAATGCCTGTTTCAGGAGTCCTTGTTTTGCTTTTCAGTTTTCCTATTTTTTGGCTCAACATCAGTACTTTGTCTGCCCCGTGGAATATAACAGTGAAACCAACAGATTTGTGACAGAGTGTGAACCTTCAGAGCTCTTTCAGATGAAGAAGTACGCTGTGCCACCATTGCTTCAGGCTGTGTTGGGATGGGTAAGGAAAAAAACAAGGCTTTTGTTAAAATTGAAATCATACTTCCCAGCTTGAATGGTTTTATAAACCTTTTTAGAAAGGTGTATGAATGCTGGTGAGGCTCGAAGGGTAAGAGCTGAATCGATACCATGAGCCTCTCCATTGCTCAGACGGGGAAGGTGGTCACCCAAGCAGAATTGAAATGCGTTGCTGGAGTCACCCGAGGAAACCCGCCCGTGTCCTTGTGGCCTGTATTCTCTTTGTGCTGGAAATGGATGTCACTTAAGCATTTTGCAGACAAACCTATTTTTGAAGAGCAACCTTTAAATTTTTGTGGAAAGTGGACAAAGGCTTGTTACGGCCTGAATTCGTAGCAAGCTTAAGCAATCTTGTAGAACTTCATTCCGTTTTCAGCTAGTGTGTAACTGCCRTTAGGATTGGACTCGTACTTTCTTCACCACGTAGCATCTTGTGCGTTAGAGCCATTACTTCGGTGGTGAGTGAAAAAGGAGTACCAGCAATAGTTCCGTGTAATGTAGTCACCGACCCTTTTCCTCACACCCAGCCTGCAAATTCTTTTAAGTGAGGAGTTGTATCTTTACCTGTCAGGAAGTGGGTTGTCAATTATCCTGCTATACGAAGCAGCGCTTCTGAAGTCACAGGCTCCAGAGGCACTCCGACAGGAAGAGAATACCAAACACAAACAGAGCAGTCGGTCATTATCTTTCCTTTAGGGAAAAGAGGAGGTGGCTGGGATAAAGGCAGRACAAGTGGGTTCTGCAGCGCTCCCCTCGCCTGTGCAGCGGCTCAGCACAGGGAGTGAGTGCGCAGCGCTAGGGAAGGCACTGGGCTTYACCTGTGGTTACGTGGGTGTAACACTGAAGGAGAAAAGTTCATGTGGTTACAAGAAGAAARCACAAACTGGAAAGTGTAGCAACCAAACTTAAGACTAGAAGTAATTAATGGCTATAGTTGGTACTTAGAAAAGTAAGATTACATCTGGATGGAGTTCCAGTATTTTCATACCAAATGAATGTACTGTTGCTTCAGGGACTGTGAGGTTGATTGGAAATTTGATAAGGATTTTTCTGCACAAAAACATAATGTGGACTGAGCAGAGAGAAATCTTCCTGTGTTCAGATATATTGTGTATTTTGGTAAAGGGCAAAGCGATGGGAACACCCAGCTCTGTGCCAGTCTAATAGAGAGCTATCAGTTAACCCTAARAAGAGATGGTAGTTCCACGTGCACTTCTGGAGTACTTTTGCCAGGCTCTAACGAGCYTTTTGAGGAGAGAATTAGTTTTAGCACTCTTCAAAGAAAGTCAGATTGAATCTACTTTTTTGGGCAACAGCCTGTTTTTGGTTTTCCCTCTGTTACTCGCTTCCTGATGTTCTCTCTCAGAAATATGACCAGATGKTATGTTTGGAAGACATTTTGCTTGGTGTCAAAAGATGTTAAGCCTTGTGTTCTCCCAACAAAATTGACTTAATAATTCCAACTCATAAACTTTTCTGTTTGACCAACTGAAGAGCTTAGCCTAAAAGAAAGGTGTCTTAAGATAACTGCACAAAGTAGTCAAGAAGTTAATTCATGTTGGCCAGCTGTGATGCAAATCAGAAATACAAGGTACAGGATTTTTCAGCTACAGATGGTGTTTATCMAGACTTGCAGGTGAGGTATGCTCTGCTCTCAGGGATGAGGCCAGCATAGTGTTCCCGCGTTCCCCCAAAGGCTGGAGCTTGTACCATTGACTTGAAAGTGCTCAAAGCTAAGTCACAAAAAAMCCCCCAGACAACCCCAAAACCCCCAAACAAACCAAAAAACCCCCATCAAAAAAMCCCAACAAACCCAAAACACCCCAACCAACCAAAAAAMCCCCTTTTTTCTGATCTGTGTCAGGAAGGAAAACAGGTACCTGTTGCCAGTGAAGTCTCTCTTATCTGTAAGAACGTGAACGGATCAAAACAAATTTCAAGTCTGCGAACAGGCTGAGGGGAACAATATCTGTTTAAATGCAAACCAAAAAGTATTAATGGGGGTAAACCTCCTGTCTCCCATTATTGCCGTATGTACACAAAGGTGACAGCATGGCGGACTAGYGCAAAATTCCTATCTATCTTGTGAGAGCACTCGAAAGAAGTGACAGTGAATTRCGTGAAGGTGACAAGTTTGTGGAGAGCATTGGGCCACTTACTAGAGCAATASTAGGAATTTGTGGAAAACTCCTTTGTTTACAGGAAATAGAATCATAGAATCATAGAATCATTAAGGTTGGAAAAGACCTCTAAGATCATCGAGTCCAACCATCAACCCAGTACAAATGCCCACTAAACCATGTCCTGAAGCACCTCATCCACACGTTTTTTGAACACCTCCAGGGATGGAACTGGAAAAGCAGAGCCAGGAAAGACTAGAGAGTCCCATCGTACGTTATGGAATTAGTAGTTATATTCCTTATGATCAACTAAGGGATTGGCTGAAAACCGCATCATTTGTTAAAGTTAACTGCTCTAGCAACCCCGAATAATTCATCCTGCTCACATGACCAGACCTTTCAGCAGCTTTCTACAGTGTGTCTACTTTTCCTTTCTTTACAGTATTACTTTGTGTCAGAAAAAATGGAGCTTTGTGGAAATTTGCTCTGTAACAGCCCCATTTTRAAATACTTTAGCTTAAAATGCCTACAATCAAACACACTGAAATACAGTGCTAATTATTTTTCTCGTAGGAAATGGTGAATATGTACCCATTTCAGATGCACAGCATTGCACTGTCAACATTTGCCTCGTTAATTGGGCCATTTGGAGGATTTTTCGCCAGTGGATTTAAAAGAGCTTTCAAAATCAAGGTGTGTAATGACTCCTGTAAGCTGGTTTTGTTTTGGTTTTCTCTTTGAATTAAATAAATTGGTGGGTTGGGTTTTTTTTTTTAAATCRTTCGTTGTAGTACCTAGTGTTTCTACGAATGCGCAATGATGTTTGAGCTGTTTTTTAGCATCAGCAGCAGTACTTAGTTTTATCAGATACACGTATGTGTTATTCTTAAAACTTTGCATAATCAACATGTGACTTTAGTGTTGAAAATCTAAGAACAATTCGGTTTCATATTTTGGTTGATAATCACTCTTCCAAGTGATGTTGCAGAAGTGGTTTAGCCGAGCAAGATGTGAGATACTGTACTTGACATGGAAGGCAATCTGTAGATGCCTAAGAAGCACCAACAGTGGTTTACCCTTCAGATCGTGGCTGGCTGTGTTTTACCAATAGTATTTGTGTCGTACGCAGATGCCGACGTGTCAGGTTCACCAAAGCATGAGACGTTTGGCTGCCTTTGCCAATACAGTGCTGCCTTGTAACAAGAGTTTGTATTGGCAAACGATGTGACGTGCTAACTTCTGTTTATTGCAAGGTGTGCGCTGTCGCTTGTGGCAGTGTTGTCCCTGGCTGGTATTAAGTGGCAGCAGGAGTGTGGGAAGAGGGCAGCCCCCAATTTTCTCCCGACCTTCTTTATGTCTTGGTAGGACTGCTGTAATTCTTATCCTGTTGCTTGTTGTTGTTCTTGTTGTTGTTCCCTATGTCCACCAGTTTTGGCATGTGCTTTGCACAGAAGCATATAAACCTCTCTGTTTGTGCTGAACTGCCATACGTGTGCTTGTACTTACCCCTCTTTCTKATGCCGGTCCGAGCAGCTTGTCCGGCACTTTGCTAGCCACAGCCTCATGCGCTGTCGTACCTGWACGTCCAGGTAGTAAAAGACTGTTGTGTGAAGAAGGGCTTTTGGGGGAAAAAAATGCTTCTGAAATGCAGCACTTTTAGTCTTAAAGTAGACCATTAAAAAGTACTTTTTTTTAATACTTCTGGGCCCCGAGGTGGTGACCAAAGGACTGCCGTGAAGACAGGGATATTGTGGACTTGTTACTGAAGGCAGCGCGGAGGTTGGGTTAGACACTCCATGCCTGCCCAGCGCTGGAGGGCTGGAGTGGCACCGGCACAGGACAGGTTTAACTTGCTGGCTGTCACCCCGCGTGACTAAGGTCAGGGTTTTCACCCAGCGAGTACGCAAGTGAGTGTGGATGACAGAAAGGATATATGAGGGTAGTTTGACTGATAAAGCTGTTCTACAGACAAGATCGGGTAACACAAAGGTAGYGTATCGAGCTTTGTTTGCATCAGAAATATTTTTTTTTAAGTAGTGATAATTTTTTCACTACAGGGTTTTTTGATTCTGTTAAATATATTTATATTGTATGCACATGTTATGGTTTTTAACTATGGTTACCAAGAACCGAGTGAAAAGAACAGCAGGTGAACAGCCACTATGACTTGCAAAGCCAGTGTTAAGACAGTGGAAAAAGTCCTCAGGTTACTGCTTCTCTTGTAGCAAATACATATTCCCTGGTAACAAGTGCTTCAGCAGCAGCTACCAGTAGAGGTAAAGCAGTAGAAGTATTAAAGAGAATTAGATTCTACAGAGGCAAGAAACGACAGCCATTAGCTTAAGAGGCTTGCTACAAAATGAAGTAYGTATAGGCACGCAAGTGTCCTCAGTACTGGCAAACCTGCACCTGACCTGCCGCTGTCCTCTTGCGTGATACTGTGGACAAGTTGCTTCATCTCTTCTTTTTCTTCTCACCCCTTGACTCACCTTTGCAGTTAAAAACTCCTTTAGCAAAGG
Source organism: Oceanodroma leucorhoa (assembly GCA_030449065.1). Lineage (NCBI taxonomy): Eukaryota > Metazoa > Chordata > Aves > Procellariiformes > Oceanodroma > Oceanodroma leucorhoa. Next base: position 558,039 of record JASVER010000030.1, read on the forward strand.
AGGCTCTTGCTAACTTTTGGCTCAGTGCAGTGAAACCGTAGCTTAATTGCGGCCATAATGTGCTGCTGTCAAGTGATACATCGTTAGTGTGTTTCATCGGAATCACTGACCATGGTTTTTTCCTCCYCCTTCCCCTCCTTCACACCCAAAAGGATTTCGCAGACACAATCCCTGGGCATGGCGGGATAATGGATCGCTTTGATTGTCAGTACTTGATGGCCACTTTTGTTCATGTCTATATCACCAGTTTCATAAGGTATGGGCTTTTTACAGTGTTAACTACTTAAGCTTGCATAGGAGCTGTACCRTAGTTACTTCATACGAGCTATGTTCTGCACTGTTAGCATAGAGGAGATTGCAGGTTTCTAAATCTGATTTATGCTATGATTTCAAATACAGAACTATTAAGAAAAACATATGTCACTGCCTAGGATTTGTGTCAGGTTCAAGCTATGCCTTAATGTTTCTGTGACTGCTGTTAAAGTAACCTGTGTAGCCTAAATACCAGAAAGTTTTGTGTAGCAGCCTCTTGGAAGTTTTACTAGAATTTACGGATTACAGGGAGATAGGAGGATGGGGTTTTGGGCAGGAGGGTTGCAGCAGCATCTGCCTTCCCTGTGKGGTTCCTGAAGAGCCTGTAGGTTGCGAGACTGCAGTTCTTCCTGGAAGTATCAGTATTTCTGTGGCTTGACTTGGGATTTTCTGTTGAAGATGAAAACACTATGGTTAAAGAGAGGAGACAACTTCTTAAAAATACTGCTCATCTTCCCTGAACCACACCAGCTTTCAAGAAGAAATCATGGGAATGACAATTCTCTTACAGTCAGTTATTTTAGTTCCTGGGGCAGGGGAGTCAAGGGGCTGTAGTTGTCCAAACTGATACGTGCCCTTAGTTTTGTAAATGCAGATGGCTAAATAATTATTAGATACCTAATGAGCAACAGATTCTTTGCCTCGTATTTGGTCAATCTTAGAAGCAGACTGTAGATAAGTGACTAGCTAAAAATGAGGCCGTTATTTAGAAGACCTTGGTTTCTTTGCGGTTTTCTTTACTGACTTGGCCAACTTTCCATTTAGTTCAATAGTACACAGCTTATCTGGCAACAGATACTAAACTAAGAAAGATCTGTTGATGAAAAATTTTTGTTACAGTGATTAAGGATGAATCCATGAATCTTACTTATCATAAGCCTTCTTAATATCCATTTGACAGCAAATACAAGAAATGCTTTTTAGTTTCTGTTCAGATTGAGCTAAGGAGTATGCTTTGCCAGTAATGCTCGCCCATGCATCCTGAAGAGATAGACTGGGAGAAATCCGTAACTTGGTGTCCCCAGAAAAGGGAAGGCGTTATTTGCACAGCAAGAGGAAATTGGAAAGCTGTCGAAAAGTTTCTTTAGAGCTGCTGCTCACAAAAAAAAATTGCTTTTTTCATTGATAGGGGTCCAAATCCCAGCAAATTACTGAAACAGCTGTTGATACTTCAGCCTGAGCAACAACTAAGCGTGTATAAAACCCTGAAAGCTCACCTCGTCGAAAAAGGGATCCTGCAGCCATCTCTGAGAGGGTAGTTTGTCAAAACGGAGGACTAGAAGAAACCTCCATTTACAAGAAGCCTGTGGAAAAGCGTTGGAAATGTGCACATAGATAATAGCTGAAGGAAGAGTAGTTTGTGGTCTGGAAGAGGTGAATGTGAATGCTATGACTTCCTATTAGGACACAGAAGATCTCTTACTCCTAAAATAATTAAAATGCTTGCAAAGTAACAGTACATGTGCTGTATATTTAGTTCCTGAAGTGGATGGCAGCACCCAGCCCAACAGGCTTTGTATTTAAAAAAAAAATAAATTCACTGTTAKTTTTTAATGAGTTATTTAATCCTGTATATCTTAGCAATACTTTTTTGGACTCCAGTGGTTACTGAAGCATAAACAGATGAGGCAGGCAGTCACTTTTATGTAGCCCAGTGCTGAAATTACAACTGGCCAGAAAATACTTGATAGCCCGGTCAAAGAGGTACTTACAGCCTGATGTATGAGACTACCTGTATTTACTAAATCGCTGTGAAGGTTAAACTTAGCTCTGTTTTTAATTAAACAGCTTTCTTATGAAACTATCTCATGCTTTCAAGAGAAAAGTACCTTTACTGAAGTATAGGTGGGCTGTTTGGGCTGTGGAGCTGCTATTTTTTTTGGTTAATGTTACGGATTATAAACAAGCATCTATAGCCAAGAGCAGAGATTACCCGAGAAAATGGGATTCTCCAACCTAGTAAACAGATTGGGGAGAATCTGGGGTTTAARCCCTTGGTTTCCACCGCCTGGTCAGTGTCTGAAGACTGCAATTCAAGCCTTATTCCTTGTGCCTCTGAACTACTGCGTAGAATGGGGGTACTTCCTTCTTTTTAAAAGCACTTTGAGGTCCTGAGTAAAAAGTGAAGTTTAAGTGCTGTTATTAACGTGTTACTCAGTGAAGGCAGAAACTTTTATCTCATGAATGTGCACAGTGCAAGACAGGATGCATGGTTCTTCTGCTGTGTSTTATTATTTATTAAGAAGATCCTCAAGCAAGCTTGGGTAACCACATAGGTGTTGGAATGGAGAATTTGTAAAGAAAGCAGCTATTCTGTAGACTTAGACTGGGGCATATGAGGAAAGCTGATGCTCTGAAATTCTCAATCCTAGCTGTTTTCTGKTTTTTTTTCATCATGTGACATGTCTTGATGCAAATAAAAATATAAACTTTTTTTGAAATGACAAAAATGACTCCTGTACAAACAGAAAGCACAAATGCCAATTTTGTTTTGCTATACTGTAACTTGATACAATTTAATTTTTCCAACTAACTGTAAATAAGTTTCTCCTGCAGTRAACGTACCAATGCCACATATGTGTGTGTATATAAAATATTAAAAGGTGTATGTATATATATATATAAAAGGTGAAAATTTTAAATGATTGGTGCTACTTGAGGATAAAACCATGGAGAAAATCACTAGGGTGGGTGATTAGCTGTATCTGTAAAATTCAGACTGCTTTTTGTTGAAYACCATGAAGCCGAGACCACCGTGCGCTCTGTTTCGCACTTAGGCCATGGCAGTGTGTGTACTGCCATGTGTACAGGGGAAAAGCACCCCTGTACGTGGCTATGAAACGAAATCCAGGTCTAAAGTAATTCCTGTTGATGTCAGGTATTTGACAGAATTAAATTATGTCTGACCTSGAGATTGCAGTACTGTATTGAAGGAACACTCCGAGAGGTGAAAAAAGTCGCCAGCTGCTTGTCCATCAGCGGCCGTGCGACTTATTAATTGGAGGGGACTGAATTTCAGCCCTTCCACTGGAGGGGCAGCATAGCCCGAGGTTAAAGGGTAGCACAGCCAGGGAGTGGGACATGTGAAAAGGTGCTTTAAAAAGAAGGGAAGGGAAAACGAGAGGGCGACCAAAGTAGCATACCTGGAAAACTAACTTTTAGATGAGGCTTTGGTTATGTACAGGACTTTGGTARATGCTTATGAAAAAACACAGCCGTACGGGAGCTGGTATGTCTTTATCCTGGGTATTTAAAAAAAAAAAAAAAAATTTAAAAAATTATATATATATATATATATCTAGAAAGGTAATTGTTACTTCAGAAACTTGAACTTTTTAGTGTAATTTTATAGCATGTATAATAAGGAAGTTAAAATATATTTTAGCATTTAATACAACAGAGCATTTGAAATTAATTGCTATCTGTTTGCACAATAGAAAGTTCAACACTGCGATTCTGCTGTTCAATGTTGAAATGAAGAAGGGATCACTTGTGAACTCACTCATCAATTTTCTGCATAGAGTAATAGCTTCCTGCTGGCTTAGGCTTGGTGTAAATAAAGCTCAGCAGGACCTGTCACTGTGAAGTGACAACTACGCTTGCTTACTATGAAGTGCATTTACCCCGCGTGTTACTTCTGTTAGTTCAAGCATTGCAACATGATCAACAGGAAAGTTTAACTTTTTACACCAGTGATTCTTTTCACTTGCACTTTTGTTCCAAGTTGCTATAATTACCCSTTGAGCAAAAAAAATGTATATTATGTAAATATTGTAAATGGTAAGAGCATATAATGTCTGATCTAGTTTGACTGTTTCAATCTTTCATTGAAGCAGGCATTGTAAGAAAAAATAAAAATAAAACTGGGACAGAAATCCTCCTGTCTTGTATTTCCTATAGCATGCACAGTCAATGGAGATTTCTTAACAAGAATTTGTATTCCTTTATATTTTTCCTTAAAGGTGTGTTCTTGATAGCAAAGCCTGCTATTAATTTCCTACCTTTCGCCCCTCAAGACTTCAGGCCATCCTTGACTGTTGCTGCAAGCAACTTGTACGATGTGCCTCATCTCCAAAGACATGCAAACTTGTCATCTTTTCCAAAAGGTGCTCACTTYGACGTCGTGTGCTTTTGCCCCCGAGTGGATGGTGCACAGTGTGCGGCGCAGCGYGGCTACTGCGGTTACCTGGAGCTGACAGTATGGAAGAGCGACGCTTTCACTGCCCTCTGCAGCTACTCCCCTCCGTGTAGGGAAATGCTGCTGCCTGCGGCCCCTACAGCCCACCAGCGAGAGGCTGGAAGAGGCTGCCGCAGGCATCAAGGCCTGATCCTGGCTCTCCCKGTTCTCCCCGTGGTTCACAACCAGTGAGAGAGGTCGCTCACTTGGGCTAGACCCAACGACCAGAAGCGCTGCGGTGAGCACGGTGCTTGCTCACCGGGTGAGCTCCATCCGTAGGGGCACTTCCTCAGGTGGGACCTTCTCTGGTGCCTGAGCCCCCGTTGTGTCACAAGGATGGCACCGCTGCTCCCGGCCACCACTGGTCCCCTCTTGCTTCCACTCCAGGTATCTGCAAAGAAATGGCAGAGAGGGGAGGGTGCAGCAACGCCAAGAGTAAAGCTCCTGCTCAGGGAGGCGTCAGTGACTCCTCTTCCCACCCTGCTACATTCTGCCTCTGGAAACAGGAGTAATCTTTCCGTTTTCTTGGTGTCAGGGGTTGGGAAATTTTCTTGGTTTGGAACCCCACTTCCCGTTCGTTATTGCTGGTGCGGCTGGCACAGGCCCGTCAGTACGCACTGTGGGAGGGGGTGATGGGGCAGCAGCTGGCAGCTGCCTCTCTCCTGCTTTCCTTCCCTTTTAAGTCTTGGATCCGAGGCTCTTCACCTCCTGCAGCCTCAAACAAGCCGGGTAACGAATGCGTCTCATTTCTAAATTACAAAAAAAGACTGTAACATCTGTTAAACACTCACCATCAGCAAATCATGTCTGCACTGTGCACCTCCTCAGACTTTAGAAAACTACTGGAGAAGCACAGAGAGAGCTTTCCCGTGGCCTGCATCCGCTTCCTGATGCTCTTCTGAGGAAAGGAAGGGGAAGGTTAGTGGTGAGTTTTCTCCTGCTAGACAGATAACGTTTTGGACTGTTACTTGCACAAAAACAGGAAATTTTTACCTTCAGCAGACAAAACCCTTCCAAGGCACGCTTGCAGAGGCAGCTGGAGGGAGCTGCTTTCAGGGACACTAGCGTAGCAGTGGCCTGGCCTAACAGCCAGAGCGATGCTTGGTTGTGCAGTTGCAGCAGAGGGAATTGGTGACCTATTTTTTTTTTTTTTAAAACGTTGACTTCAGTTGTCCTACATAACATTTAAGCCACACTGCGCAAAGTCCCTTTGTCCAGCTTGTACTGGAACCTGCACATAGCTAAGGTTCTAGCTAATTGCTCTTTCTCTTGCAAATAGTTTCTCAATTATAAAATATATATTCAATTCCATGGTTTAACAATTTCAGATTGCGTAAACTTAGACRTAAGTCCTGTACCTGACAGGATTCCAGAAACAGGCAGTAATGTGTCATCCATAAACATTGAATCATAGAATCATTTAGGTTGGAAAAGACCCTTGAGATCGAGTCCAACCGTTAACCTCACACTACCAAGTCCACCATTAATGTATTGCTGAACACTACAGACACTATGATTTGTTCATTGCATACATACTGCACCCTGACTTCCCAATACTGATGCTTGTTCTGCGAATTACAGGGACACACTYTGATCTCTAAAGGAACAGGTGAGAATCATAGAATCATAGAATGGTTTGGGTTGGAAGGGACCTTAAAGACCATCTAGTTTGAAACCCCCTGCCATGGGCAGGGACACCTTCCACTAGACCAGGTTGCTCAAAGCCCCATCCAACCTGGCCTTGAACATGTCCAGGGATGGGGCATCCACAACTTCTCTGGGCAACCTGTTCCYGTGCCTCACCACCCTCATAGTGAAGAATTTCTTCCTTATACCTAATCTAAATCTACCCTCTTYCAGTTTAAAGCCATTACCCCTTGTCCTATCACTACACGCCCTTGTAAAATATCCCTCTCCAGCTTTCTTGTACTTTCAGGTACTGGAAGGCTGCTCTAAGGTCTCCCCRGAGCCTTCTCTTCTCCAGGCTGAACAACCCCAGCTCTCTCAGCCTGCCTTCATAGGAGAGGTGCTCTGGCCCTCTGATCATCTTCRTGGCCGTCCTCTGGACTCGCTCCAACAGGTCCATGTCCTTCTTATGTTGAGGGCCCCAGAGCTGGACGCAGTACTCCASGTGGGGTCTCACCAGAGCGGAGCAGAGGGGCAGAATGACCTCCCTCAACCTGCTGGCCACGCTGCTTTTGATGCAGCCCTGGATACAGTTGGCCTTCTGGGCTGCGAGYGCACATTGCAGGGTCATGTTGAGCTTYTCATCAACCARCACCCCCAAGTCCTTCTCCTCAGGGCTGCTCTTAATCCATTCTCCACCCAGCCCGTATTTGTGCTTGGGATTGCCYCGACCCATGTGCAGGACCTTGCAYCTGGCCTTGTTGAACTTCACAAGGTTCACACGGGCCCACCTCTCAAGCCTGTCAAGATCCCTCTGGATGGCGTCCCTTCCCTCCAACGTGTCGACCGCACCACACAGCTTGGTGTTGCCRGCAAACTTGCTGAGGGTGCACTCGATCCCACTGTCCATGTCGCCGACAAAGATGTTAAACAGYGCCGGTCSCAATACCGACCCCTGAGGAACGCCACTCGTCACTGGTCTCCGCTTGGACATTGAGCCATTGACCGCAACTCTTTGAGTGTGAACATCCAGCCAATTCCTTATCCACTGAGTGGTCTGTCCGTCAAATCCATGTCTCTCCAATTTAGAGACAAGGATGTCATGCAGGACAGTGTCAAAGGCTTTGCACAAGTCCAGGTGGATGACATCAGTCATCTTTCATCAGAAAGACTGGTATTATTAGGATTTCGTTAGCACAGACGTATCTTTTGCAAGTGAGTATGAAAAGGCACTATATTCTCATAGACAAGTCAAGGTTCAGCCCCATTTAATTGCCACCGGTTCACTTGCACTTGCCTAAGTCAAGGTGCGATAGCAGCAGTTTGCTTYCTCAAGCGGTTGCTGCTCCCTGCAAAGCGGCCAGGCTAGCTGCCCCCGGCTCAGCAGGGACTCCAGTTTTGAGCTAATCCCACGGGCAGTTTTCAGAACAAGAGGATAGGTTTTCACTTCTGCTGTTAGGACTCTGCTCTTTGATCACTGGAAATTAAATACTTGCGCTATCTGGCAGGAATCATGCACACCTCTAAAGAAAACATAGTGAGGGCTCTAATTGCCCAATAGTGGCTTATATTAACTACTTAACTGTGGCTAATCATTGGGGTTTGTATGTACTGGAAGGGCGTGCGTAGCTCTGCGTACTTTGACCTTCTTTCTGGTGTGACAAACTATCAGACCTGCCAAATGTAGGCTATCCCGAGACAGTGAGAAGCAAGCTCTGCTAGACTCCATGCTGTGCCATGCCCAGCTGCACCGAAACCAGTTCCTGACTTCAAACTCAGATGGAAGCTCTGTAAAACTACAGGCCAGGTCCCTTCTTCCTGCAGCAACTAAGATGCAGGCAAGCCTCTGGACAGTTGACTCGTATTTGTTTTGAAGAAGAAAATCAATGTGAAAACCAACATGTCTCCATTTAATCTAAATGTGCCTGGTTTTCTCAGACACCTGCCCCGGAACATTTAAAGGCCTGGCAGAGGAGGCAGAGGACCCTCTCGCTGCCTCTCTTGCAGAAGCCTYGTGTCAGCGTGGGTCTGGCCATGAGCTGCCCGCCTGTGCTGGGTCACTGGAGAAGTCAGGGCTTTCTCTTGGTACGTGTCTTCCTAAGCCCCCACCTGGGTAAGTGACCAGGCTCTAAACCTGGCTGGACCTCAGGCTTCTAGTCAAGGAACATAAACAACTTTTTTTTCTGGAACAATTGCACCCGAGGAGCTTGTAGCATACACCAAGAAAATTAACTTGGTTTTCATGCACTGGAGGAGAAAAACATGTTTATCTTGAACASAGCCAGAGAGACCCACTCAAAGAGACACATAAGCAGAAGATGGAGGGGGGGAGCTGCCGTTCCAGAGCAAGTCCTTGCCAGGATTGGGGTGAAACCCTGAACAATGAGTTCATTCAGCGCATGGGTGGCAACACAAGGTAACCAGCGGGCAGGCCCCGTCCCCTTGTGCCTTCTGCCCCTCTGTAGAAGGCTACGCACTGTGGTGGGAGGAGAGGCTGAGCCCCGCGACGTAGGGAGGCTCCTGGGTGGCGCAGAGGACACGTGGGAGGGGATGGCTTGGGCTGAGCAGGGTCTCCATGCCGCGTGGCCGGGCAGCGAGTCTCTCAAGGCACAATGGCTCTCRAGGCGATGGCTTCTCAGCCAACTGACAACAAATCTCCAGGACTTCTTGCCAAAGGATCTTCTGGATGCGTAATATTTATACAGGTTTGAGGCAAGTCTGGACAACACTGAGGTTTGTTAAATAGATAACGCCGGTATGTGGCCGAGGATGAACTGAAAGTTACGGGAGGTCAGAAGAGTACTTGGAGTATCCCAAATACCTGCTCTGGCCTTATGCTTTTGTTGCCATCTGCTTATGGTCAATGTCCGACACAGGACACTCRGGTGAACCTTTAGCCAGACCGAGTACAGCCCTTTTTTTTTTTGTTGCCCTTCCTTTTCCTGTCTAACTGTTGGTCTCCCTTTTTAGGCTCCATTTRTAAGACTCAAAACTCCCTAATAGGGTCAGGCTAAGTAACAAGTGTGTGTGTGCCACCTGCAAACAGCCTCGCTTTGCAGACCCAACCGCGCAGGTTTGCGGCCCCAACCGCACAGGTTTGCAGCCAGCGCTCCCTCTGCAATGCATGGACATCACTCCCACTCCCCTTTTTTAAACAAAGCAGACCTGCGTAGTCCAAAGAAACAGACTTCACTTTTTCCACGAGCCTTTCACCAAGTATCTATGCAGCAGGACCTGAAACCATGCCTGGGCTCGGCGGGCTCCCACTGGCAGGGCCGGGTGTGCCACTAGAAGTCCCCTGCTGCACCCCACCGCGGGACCCTCGCCCGGGCACCGCCRCTCCTGCCCAGGGCAGGGCAGGAGGCTTTATGGGAGGAAAAGCTTTGCGGCCGGGCGCATTTCCCAGCGGCGGGCCCAGACCCGGCTCRGTCACGGCGAGGTGGCGGAGGAGCGACACAAGAACGGCGGGGWGGGGGCTGCCCAGCACCCTGGCACAGTGCAAAAGTTATCGGGGACAGCTCAGCAAGAAGGAGCCACGTTTAAGCAGGGCATAGGTGGCATGTAACTGCTTCTCCTGCTCTTTTTTCTGAGGGCCGGTGGGATCATAAGCTCACTGTCGGTCGGCCACTTCGTGGTACTGCTTTTTGCTTATTGTTTTGTTTCGGTTGTTCCAGCCACGGCAGCCGGAGCAGGCTGCCAGGTTTCTAGGTGCAGGAGGGAATGCACAGGATGCACAAAATAACCCTTCTGCTCTACTCAGCTCATTTGGAGTGGCCCGTCCACGCTGAAGCACGGTACTACAAGCAACGCWCTGACCAGACTGAGTGGTTTTTCAAGGGAACAGCGTGATCAGAGGAAGGTTTAAACACACAGCCAAAAGGGATGTCTGGATCACTCCAACAGAGTCAGTCTGGGGAAGGRATGACTTGAAAGGGGATGCACAAGAGAAATTAGAATCATAGAATCATTAAGGTTGGAAAAGACCTCTAAGATCATCAAGTCCAACCGTTGACCCAACACACCATGCCCACTAAACCATGTCCTGAAGCGCCACGTCTACACGTTTTTTGAACGCCTCCAGTGATGGTGACTCCACCACTTCCCTGGGCAGCCTGTTCCARTGCTTGACAACCCTTTCGGTGAAGAMATTTTTCCTAATATCCAATCTAAACCTCCCCTGGAGCAACTTGAGGCCATTTCCTCTTGTCCTATCGCTTGTTACTTGGGAGACGAGACCAACACCCGCCTCTCTACAGCCTCCTTTCAGGTAGTTGTAGAGAGCGATAAGGTCTCCCCTCAGCCTCCTCTTCTCCAGACTAAACAAAGTACAAGGCTGTTACAAAGAGGAAGGTACTAGATGAGAAGGGACGTGATTAGATAAGACAAGACTGCCAACTCAGCTAAAATAGTAATGCGGTCACAGTTTGGAAAAAGAACTGGCAAGCCTGGACCGTGAAAGCAGGTTCGGTGAGAGACACCGCAGCGGGGGGGCCGGAGGTGTGAGGGGGAGCCTGGCCGGGTACAGTAAAACCAATGCCTTCACTGCGCCTGCACCGGGGCTTCAGTGGCCGGCTTCTCAAACGACTGCTCGTATTCACACAGAGGGATGTTTATGAAGTCTGTAACCCCAAATGCTTGCGCTTTTCAAGAAAAGGACATATTYGACTTCATGGGGATTAAATGCAGAGGCTGCTAATGTAAACATGAAGAYGTCAGGAACAAAATCCCTTCTACTAATACCCCCATGATTCTACAAGGCACAAATTAGTGCCTCTGCAGGTAACTCTTGCAACGACTGACAAAAGCAATACTATGCCCTGTCATGCTTCCAACCACCCTTTTCTTTTCGTCGTYCTCCTCCTCCACACCCTCCCTTCAGCCTCCACCTCCAGCCTCCTTGCAAATGGACACATCTGGAAGGACCAGCTCTGCAGAGACACCTGCTGCAGAGCACTGACCCCTTGCAGAGAGCACCTCTAGCAGCATCCTCATCGGGGTATGACAAAATCCACATCTAGTAGGCGAAGTGGTGGTGTTATGGTCACAGAAAAGATTATTTAGTGCACTGAAGCCTCCTGAGGTTTCAGTAGCCAAAAAGGAAGCAGCTGGTGAACTTCAGGGAACACCAGGGAGAATACACGGTGCATGAGCCAGCTCCGCAGAGCATTGCAGCTTCCAGGCAGACACGGGGCCCTCCCCTGCCAGGGGACGTGGAAAYGCTGAGGGCTGGGACTGCACGACCAAGGGTGGCCTTACGAGAGATGCTGCAGCCTCCTGCTGCTCAGTGCTGAAGAGAGCTACAGCCCCTTAGCTGAGGCCATCTTAGATTACGATCGCCCTGATGGCAAAAAATACACCCTCGGATAACCAGGTTAAAAATAGAGAAGCTGTAAGAGTCTGGAGAGTTGTGGCATCTGTCATCCCAGCCAGTCTCCTATTAATACCAACAGCAGCAAGGACCACACGCTCAGCTAGCTGACCATGCAGCTGAATTGCAGAGCACAGGAATGAGTACTCTAGCTGATGCTTGGTGCTGCCCATTGCAAAGCTTGCCCTGAGTAACTTGTGATTTTATTTTACCCCACATTTTCTTACTGATTTATTACCTTGAGTTAAGAGTTAAGATTGCACCAGTTTGCAACAGCATGTCCTGCTACCGTTTATTTTTTCTGGGTGTGGGCTTCAGGAAAAATCCAAGACAACAAGGTACGCCGTTAAAACAGGCGGTGTTCTGGAAACCCTAATTCAGTAGTGCAGAGTAATCCACTAAAAGCTGGTCAGCAGTTTCTAGCATTATCATCTGTTTCCATGACCTGAAAAGAGGTGACGCTGACAACCTGTGCATTAGACTGACATTTCTATCACTACTGCAATCTCTCTTCCTCACACCYTTCTCCGGCACACCGTGTGCTGGAGCCACTGACTGCCAGCCCTAGGACCCTCCGTCAGTTTTTGCTGTCAGTACTATGCACGTTGACCTGCTCCTTGCATAGCTGCCTTTCGGCCCTGAGACCTGAACAGAACAAGGTTTCACCCAGCTTTTTTTTCCCATTACATTTCTGTAGTTGCCCATGAGGTTTCTGCCTTGCTTAAGCAAAGGAAGAGGTGCAAAAAGACGGGTGAGAGGGGATGTGCTGACAGGAGTTGTCAGCACTTATTGTTAATAGAATCATAGAATTTAACTGTCCGCTGTCCCCCAGACGTGCAAGCCCGCAGTGCAAACCCTGCTGTAAGTCCTGGGGAATGTGCAGTGCCCTGCAGTATTTTTGTGGTGCTCAGACGTGTGTGATAGCCTTCCCCTGCCTCCTGTGCCRTGTCTTCACACAACCATCGCCTGTGGTGCAAGCTGCGGGGAATGTAGGGTCGCCTGCCAGACCGGGCGGGAAGACCAAACCCGAACGGTGTAGCCACGGCGGAGGGGGAAGCGGGAGGCAGGGATTAGTAAGGGGAGACAATGTCTAGTTTGGTTTTGCATAAGGAAAATACTTGTACGTTTTTAATACTTTTAAGCCCTTCAGAGTGTCCAGTTTGTGCCTTGGTTAAATGTGGGAGGCACTGCTCCTCAGCAGCAAGCCTGCTCTGAGTGCTAGGGGTGCCGTGTCCGTCAGGTAACTTGTTCATAAACCCCCTAGCAGCAAGCAGCTTTAATAAGCAGTTGCTTATAATGATTTTTTTTTTTTTTTTTTTTTTTTTTTTGGTGAGGCAGTTTTCCAAATCAAATTTGAAGAAATAGTTGCTTTCTGGACAGAGGACACGCATATAGAGTTGAATAAATATCCAAGGCTGAGCTCCTTCACAGAAGACAAAACTCCTGGCACCGGCTGGCCTCCACCTGAGGCCTGTTTGCTGTTCATTAGGTGACCACTCCCTTTTACTTCATTGATGTGAGCAGCAAAAAGCACCTGGGCTGTGCTCCGAAGGAGGAGCTTCCCTATCACCCGTGTTTGACTGGGGATTAGAAGGGCTTGCTTCAGGAACTCCAACCAGTAGGTTTTCAGAACACTGAGGATGGTGGCATTTGAAGCTAGGTGAAACTCAGGTTGAAGACGAGTCTTTTACTGTACTTCCAGGAGTGTGTTTAACCCTCTCTCATCAGAAGAAATGCTTTATAAAACTTGTGGCTGGCTCAATTACATGCTATTAATTTTATTCCCAGGCCTKATGTGGAACAGCTGCAAACATCAACAAAATGAGCCACATGTCAATATTTTTGTTAACGCTCAAAGTCTTGAAGCCAGATGTTTGAGCAGCAGCAGACGGAAAAATGAGTTCAATTTCCTGGCAAGGCCTTTGTGTCACGGGATCTTCTTGACTCCTTTCAGCCATCATTTGCACAATTTTCCCGAGCGCTTTCCTCAAAACAAAGAGGAGCACCTGGAAGCTGAAGAATGGCTATCGCAYGGAGGAAACCAGAGCAGATAAAAAGGGCCGACCAAGTACGCTGGCTTGGGCTGATATGCAGACTGTCTGGGCTGGAGGGTCCACACCCAAGCAAATGAGCCCTGCTGAAGTTCAGCATCTCCACCCAGGTTGCTCCCCTGATGCTTGTTTCCCCAGGAGACCAGCCTTCCCTGGGAGAGAAGACTGCCCTGCGGTGGGCTCTCCTGGGCAAGCACAGSAAGGGAGAGCCAGCCGTGGCACAGGTCACAGGCAGAAAGGACAGCTTCTACTGGGCAAAGCCTCAGCAGACTCCCAGTTTTACCAGGGGTATGCCACTTTGGAGGTAGAAGGCTGGATGTCCAGATATATTCGGGGACTTCAAGATAATCTTAGCATCAGATAATTTTTGAAMTGTTTGTAAGAAATGTTTCAGAACGGGGGGGCTGGCAAAGCCAGCAGCAGAAAACTTTCTTTATATCCTAGAGACCCTTAAATTTCTGGTCAGAATACAGTGTCTTTCGCTCCTGTGATTTATAGTGAAGTACGTGCTGCTGAAGAGAGAGATTCAATTCTTCTTTCATGAGATCCAAGCAAGGACCATCATTCCACCTGCACCCAGGAGAGGGGCAGGGGTGCAGTCGTCACCCCTCCATGTCCAGTCCAGCATACAGCAATGGAAGAGTATTTGCCCAGCTCAGGGTTCGGTCTCCTTGCTATCTTTGAGAGCACCTCYGTGCTCTGTCAGGAATGAGACCCTCCTTATCTCCCATGATGGCTGTTTGTAGCAGAAATCTTTGATGTGGAGATTGTTTGAGAAGGAAAATGCATGTTTAGTTATCCTAAAGGGCAAGGCGTTCACCTCCAAAGCTGCAGGTCTCAATCCCAGCTCCCAGTGCCGTTTCTGTATTGGGAAGCAAACATATCTTCCCGCTCCCTTCTGGAAAAAGTCGGCATCAGCAGATGCTGCATGCCAAGCACCTCCAGAGGAGAGGAYGTGGAATTCCGGCTTGGGGTGTTTGGGATAAGCGTGGATCTGCAGGCTAATCCTCAGGCTGAAGGAGAMCCATGTTTTGAGTAGTCCCAGAAGCAGAAGTTGGTGAACCTGGGGAGCTTTAATTTGAAAGTGCGTAGGCATTTATGTTTTCAAGAACCTTCAGGGTTAGTTAGCAGCTGAACGGGAATCCTGCAGATCACAAATCCCCCATAACCTTTCTGTTTGTCTGAGCAAAAGTAACTTCAAATGTATTTCAAGAATAGGGCTTCCCAAACATGCAGCAAAGGCTGCTAAACTCTAGCTTTCACATTAACTGGAATAGGGTCAATCAAAATACATCATGTTGATCTGAAAGTCTTCAGTTTACCTTGATGGATTTTCTCCTGAGGGTTTTTATACCCAGACACTTGAGCAAAGTGACCAAATTGACCCTAAGCAATCACTAGTACTTCAAGGCCAAATACACTTAGTAAATAGAAAGGAAAAATTTAGGTTTTCAACTTGGGCTCAAAGCGATCTGATGCCTTGTTATTAAACAGCTTTTCCCACGCTTGAATGACCCTCCTCTCTCCAGCAAAGACGCATTTCCAAACCAGTCCCAGCCAAAACCAGGACACTAGCTAATTTCAGCCTCAAACAAAAACTAGGGAGGCCGCTTGGCGAAGTGAATGGAGGTGACGGGAAGCTTTTCCTTCAGCTTGCAGCATCCTCACCTCTTCTAATGCCAGATGTACTTTCAAAAGCAGAATGTAAATTTGACCTTAGCCTGCTCTGTTGTAAACTGACAAATTATAGTCATTACACAACCAAAGTAATTTCACATTGCAAAAATACATGTTTACAAACACTTCCTATCCAAAGAGAAACAGAAGGCATAGCTATAAAAGAAGCTCAGAGACTGACATTCGTAGCAGCTCTTAAGGTCAAGAATGTCACTGAGCGGGGACACAAGCCTCCACTGCACTAACCATTAAACCAAAAGATCTTTGCTAATCTAATAAATCACTGTAAGACTTGGTAGGTAACCTTGCTTCTGCTAGGGTGGCACTGAAAGGAGTGCTAGTCTGTAGACGTTGGTGTATTTGACCTCACTTCAAATGGAGGACAATGTCCTCCGGAGCTTTGGCTAGAAAACAACATGCGATTTGTCTTCTATGTTCTTCTAAATAAGTTGTCAGCATTGAGGTTATCATATTTATGTCATCTGGTATACAGCAAATATAATACCATCCCTTTTGAACTGAGGCTGTAAGACAGAAAAAAATAGCTTGTAGACTTCTGCTGCTTATAAGCTTTTTTCCGCAAAGACCCACATACAGCAGGACAACAGAATGGCCTGCAGATGGCATTGTCTATAGCCACCGGATCACGAACTGTAAATCTCTAGGATAAAGTTTTAAATGCCTTTTTTTTTTTTTTAATTTACAGTCTGTAGAACTCACATGCCGCAAAAGTTCAGAAGAGAGCATTTGTCAGACTCAGACAAGGTCCCTTTGTGTACTTCATGGTTGCTTTTTAATTTGTGCAGAGATTTGGCATGTCTTTAACACAAGGATGATTTATTCACAGTGGCTCAATAACACTAACTTCAGACAAATTCTTCTGGTTCATGGTTGTTTGGTTTGGTTTTGTGGCTGGAGCATCTGTATACTCCCAGTATGTAGAAAAGGTCCCAATTGCCTGATAATTYGAGTGCTCCTTGGCTAAAAACTTTGAAAACTTCCCTGTAAAACAGATTTAACTGAGAGCCATTTTGTCCAGTCTCTTCCACTCCTGTCCCTTCCCTTTTTGAAGGGCTCATTTAAAAACAAACAAACAAAAAGGAATGTTGCCCAAGAAATGCAGGGTTTTTTCTTAATTGCCTCACTTGGAAACTATCTGTCTTTAACTGTGCTGTAGCCAGAAATTACTTCCAATTTGCACACTCCTAYGCTTGAAAACTTCCACAGGCGAGGATTTATACTCAGCTGTAGTTGTGATGCCCAAGTACGACTGCTCGCTGGAGACCCAGTCTGCACTGATGTCCATCAAAGTAGTGAAGAAAACCAGCTGACCCCCTTTGCTACGGCCCTTAAGCTGGCTGCTGGTACACTATTAAGTACAAGTAAGTGGTGACTGCAAATTGCCAACACTGTGGTGAAAGCTAGCAACGCAGTTAATGTGTTTTCTAGATATAAAAGCTTAAGGACTTGCAGTCACTTGTAAGTTCAGTGTGACTAGCCGTGAAGGAAGGCTGCAGTGATTTTTTGTTTTCATGCCGTTGCCAGACAAAGGTATTTGGAAGGTGAGGATTTTGAAAGCCTCCCTGGAAGAAGTATTAAGAGGTAGGAAGCCAATGTAACTAAGTAATGTTTTTTTTAATTATTCAGTCCTTCAGTGTTAAAATTTAAGGCAGGCAAACTCCACCACAAAGRTGCAATGGTAAGGCAGGCTTCGCTGGAAGTGGCACAAAGCTTTAATTCGCTGCTCTCGTTCTAAGGGGTCAGATGATGATCTTTACATCAGTACACCAAAGGAAATAATTTAAACATAATTAACTTGAGCTAACACTGAARCTCTTGGGAACATGATGGTGTTTAATGCAAGGGGGGTTTTAACTTGCTCTTTATCAGGGATGTGATATTACTGTTTGAATTAAGACGAGTCTTAATTAAACTTGACCTAAGTGAGAATACAGTTGGGTTAATAATATTACGTTTGCTCAGACTGCAGTTGTAGTATACTTTTAGAGTGGAGAAGGACTAAACTATTGTTTTACTGAGGATTAATATAGCAACTTATTTTTATAAATGCTGTGCAACTTCTCTGTTGCTTATACCTGGTTCTCACATTTTTGTTTCAGTAGTTGTTTTTTGGGAAAATGCATTATAAATCAACCTTATCAGCATTAAGCTTTGTTCTCTATTTAACAACTAGTAAATGGGTTATTTTATACTTGTATGCCTTTTCAGATAGGCTGTAAAGATAGCTGTCTGTTGGGGTTTTTTAAAATTATTTTTATTTAAAAACAAACACACAAAACACTAAAGCAAAAATCCCTGCAGCAAGACTTTTGAGAGACAAGTTAAGGAGAAACTTAGAAATGAAGCGCATTCACATGGATCCTGAGAGACTGACAGCTGGATGCAATATTTCAAAAAAACAGTACTTTTGCCTGGGACTAACAAATTAGAATATATTTTGGTAGTTCAAGGGAAACCTATCTCCTTTTGTCTGACTGAAAGGACCAAGCTAGATGTCATGCCTCCTCCCAATGTCTTTAGAGTACGGCCCTTCATTCGACAAAACCCAGGCTAGTTTTTTTGAACGCTGCCTGATTTTTCCAGTGCAAGAAGAGACGAGAGGAGGACGATTGGTTGGGTAGCTGCCTCAGAAAGAAGCTACTTGCAGTTCCCCCCTTGCAAACTGTCTGCAACTTGCAGCCCTGCTGCAGGATCCACCTGCTTCGTTGTGAAACACAGACCGTGCCAGGCATCTCCTCTGCAAGGCTTTGTGAAAAAAACAAAACAAAACAAAACATAACAACAACAAAATACCAAGGCTTAAAGCAGAGCCAGTAGCTCGAAAATGGCTTTCTCTTCTTCTCATGGTGTTAGGTGCTGGAGGTGCTGCTCTGAGGTTGCAGGTGYCCTGAAGGCCAGCCTGCAGCCCATGGCACAGGGGGTGGCCTTGCAGAGTGCACCCACCTGGGGGCCCCACAGAGCCACCTGAGCCAACACCCACCCAGTCGAGAGACTAGAGCSTAATGCCCAAATTAGCTGTATTCACAGACCAAAAACCCAAACCTGAGGGAAAGATTATACTTTCCCGGAATTAGCTATTTAAAAGACCAAGTAAATTTCTAACTTACAACTTGTCCAGGTGCAACAACTTGAAAATCAAGTCATCTATCCAGGTGCCACATTTTTTTCACAATAGCATGYAAATGTCTCCTACAATTTTGGGCAGACCATCTTTCTGAATTGGCCACTTCTGCTTCTCACCTGCTCATTGAGTCAAAAAAAAAAAAAAAAGTGTTTTGTGTATCTTTGGAAGGGGGTGAGGGAAGAAGCAGATGAAGGTTTTTCTATATGGATTGAGATGACCCAAAATGAAAGCAGTTGTGCAAAGTAGCCAGCTCAGAGATCTGTTCCCCAGATCTACGCTGCTCCCATGCAGCAGCGTCCTGTCTCTGGCCCTGGGAAGGAGCACACAGCATTCCCGACTGAAGCTGGCTAGCCCAGTTGGACCTATTCAAGCACACAAATGATACTTTTCATTTTTTCCCTCAACTTATAAAACATTCCCTTCCCTGCATCTACCTCTTTCAAGCAGCTCTTGCCTCTTGCAACCTGCCTCCAAAAAATCCCTTCTGCAGCCTGTTAGACACAATTCCTCCCGCTCCAAACCACCACTCCAGTGCAGAAAAAAACATAAGCAGCAGGTCAGTCCCACCCCCACAGCACCTGCAGGAGAGCAATTAGGGAARGTCTCTGGGAGTGTGGTGTGTGTGATTGCCTACTGCTGTCGGAGGGCAGGGCAGGCTCAGCTCTGAAAATCCTGGTAAAGGAAAGACCGAATTTGCCAAATGGACTGGCAAAAGACAGAAAAGCAGGGTGTGACTGTAAATCACAAACCAAGCAGCTTTGTGCAATTAAAGCAAGATGAGTCTGGCCTGAGTTTAGCTTTCTGGCTGGTGGTGAGAAGGTGCTGAGATGCTGCCTGGGCTGGACATGGTGTTTTGCTGTGCTGGGGCTATGATGTGGCCATGTTGGCATTGCCCTGGAAACAGCGAGAAAGCCCTGCGCTGGAGGCTGCTTTACAAATGTCTGCTAGTGGCAACAGGACATCTGGAAACCACGTGAAAGCTGCAGATGGTGGAAATGTGGTACGTGGGAAGCATGTCAATTGCTCAGTAAGCCTCTAGGAACAGTGATGGCAACTCCTACATGGTAGAGATCTTCCTTGGGTGTCTCAGGAAGGAGTTTGTCATCACAGTGCAAGCTAGAGCTTACACTCCTGCAAAAAATATCAACGTTATTTCTGGATAGGGAGATTGAGTCACCTTTCAATTTTCGGTAAATCTGATGGGCAGTTTGTGYGACAGAGAAACGGGAATGGAATGGCATTCGTAGGTCACGTAATACAATCCCCTGCAGCAGGTACAACTATACCATCAAGTCCTGTTGACAAAGCAATCTCACCTTGAATTTAGAAGCTATTTTACTACTGGAAAATTGTCACAGAAATGTGATTTCCTTCTCAGAGTATTAGGAGGTATGTGAGCCAACATAATTGTTTGTTTTGTCTTGTCTTCCCCCAGTCTTTAGACAGTCATGGAGGAAAAGAYGAATCCTGTAACTTAAAATTATATTGGTTTTTTTCCCAATTAATGTTTCCTGTTTAAGGTTGCATCATTTATAAAGGTTAAAGTCCCCTAAATTAATGTAATACTGTCAGTCTACCACAAATTTGGTTCTTAGTATCAATTGTGCTGTGAACTCAGGATGTTCTATGCTTTAGTTCTGGCATTTGTTTAAATTTGCTTCATTTTCCTTTGTACTAGTTGTTCTAGTAGAATGCGGACCAAAGGCCACTTCCATGGGAGTCTTATCCTCAAACCTGTAATAGGTATATTTGAGAACCAGCTGTGATTCCCAGGTGAGGGGAATGAGAAGATAAGCTTCTGTAACTGCTGAGTCTGTATCACAGGGGCTGGAGGCCAGCACATTTTCTCCTGCAGTCCTTATCTCTGACTGAARGTGAGTCATTTTGGTAATAATTCAATATTGTGTCACAAATCATAGAAAAGGCTAGATYGAAGACCTCTTTATGCGGGATAACTGAGGCTTTGGGTGGCCAAAAGACTGGCACCTCTTGAAGATGCTGGAGCATGGAATTACTGCAGCAACTGTTTCTGCAAGCATTACCTATTGCCTCTTTACCTTTGACAAGAAGAGTTAAGCAGGGCAGTCCTTTTCTCCTAAAAAGGTGGTTTGTGGCTTTCCTTCAAATGGGGAAGAAAAATCTCCTTGCATGATCTCTCACTGGGTGACATGGAGAAGGAACAGCTGAAGTGTTGTCTGCACAGGTCCATCTCTGTAACATTTAGAAGCAATTGACTATGACATTCATTATTTTCCTTATAGATATCACTCCTTTACCTTGATTTACTTCCTGTAGCATCTGCTGGAAAATTTAATGTTTTAGACACATGTAGTGAATATTCCTATTAACCAGCTAAGAGAGGTTTTTCAAGCTCTGTTGGCTACTTCCCAGTTCCCAGAACGGATTTTGCAGGAACTGCCCTCTCTTTGCTCAGTTCTGATAGTCAGCATTTTCTCCTGCTGATGACTCGACAAGAGTATATCCCCATGCCTTTCTGATCCGTGCCTGTGAAAGCAGAAATAAAATCAGTTGCAGGGTTTGCGGTTTATCTCTTCAGAGGGGACAAGAGGAAATGATGGGGAGAGAAAGCTAATCTGTTGAGAGGAAAGGTTTGCACTCCAAATGAGGGAACACCAGCAGGAGGAGTTTGTAGGAAGGGACTGTTTTCCAGAAGTCTTCACTGGATGTTTTGAGAGAGGAGGGTGGCTCATGCAGTGACAGCGAGTGTGTAATGACACTCAGGACTGTCTTCTGCAGAGGCCCATCAAATTCCAAAGACTCCTGCACTTGGTTTCTYACTGCTGACAATGTACAAAACTATCTGGTGTTTTGAGGAAGAAAGGATCACATGATGGAGGAGAAGGAGGCGGGGGAACAGACAAGGGGATTAAAATGAACATGCAAGCTAGTTTGTGTGCTTTTTGATCAGTTGATAAAAAAAAAAAAAGTAAGCTTAAAATCATGCAGGAAAACTGCTGCCTTCCATACCCAAGTCTTATTCTCAGATATGTTATCCATTAGCAGTAAAATAAATCCACGTGTTAGCTACAAACATTGTTGGGGTGAATGCACATCTGGTAAGGTTGTGTTCAAACCCCATTCTGTCTGACCGACCCGTGTTGCTGGCTTGGACTTCAGAAGTGGATTACATCAAGCTGCGACTGCTTTTTCTGCCTCAGAAGGTACTGTTATAGACTCTGCAGCTGGGGCTCAGGTTCACTTTCAGAAGTCTACATTTTATATCTGATAGTCCCAACTGGGTGTTGAGAGAAGAACTTATCCTTTTAGGTATTATTTTTGTATGAAAAATATAAATAAAGAGCATAAAGAAGCTGACACCCAAGTACTGAGCTGGGGGTAGTTATGCCTCTAGGAGACATGACAATCCTATGTGGCTTCTTCCAGAACTTTTGGTTAAGCATCTGTTTCACCTATCAGAAAAAACTTTTATCCAAAAGCCAGTTGGCCAAAATGATGAAACTATAGAAAGCCAGCAGTTGCTTCTTTCCTCCTGTGATTCAGGGTAAAATGTTATTTTTCCATATTTGAAGTAGCCCATGCTAATGTACAGATGGACAGTCTGCATAAATTGGTGAAAAGCTAAGTCACACCAGGAAAGCACAACTCAAATTATTATTAAATCTATTTCTCAACCCTGCAGTAGAGGTTTTGCAACGCACAAGTACACTGAGTGACAATTGTGGGCCGCTAGCTAGAATATTCTGGGAAACCAACTGGGGTTGTAAGGAATTCACATGGTATTGTGGTAACATGGGCCCAGAGACTAACGCATCTAGCCTTTTGAAAAGCAGGTAATTTCTGACTATAGATAGCATGAACTGTGTTTTGTTATCCTCAAGACCACACAAATATACCCATGGCTGTAGCTTATCTCTACTACAATTACACTTCTCTGCACACTGGATGTCATGCTTATTTTAACCTGGTGTTTTTCCACTTTTCTCAATATGCAGACTCCTAAAGAATGATCCAGTGGAGATGTGAACCCTGTAGACTGGGTTTAAGCCTACTGACAAGACACGGGCTCTTTCCAGTCATGTTTCACATGGCTTGCTCAGAAGCAGCCCTTAGCCACCTAGCCATCTGCTACAGAAAATTTTCATAATCYACTTTTGGAACAGTCAAAAATTTGGCTAATAAGCAATCTCTTTGGATCACCTAGCCGATGTGATACAATTATTCTACTTGGAGATGGAGGACACGTGGAAAGTACTTTTGTTTGAAATGAAACGCCCTTCCCAGACTGTAACTTGAACGGAGACTTACGATGTAAGTTCTGTTAACAAGGCTGCCACAGGCACTGACAAGATTTTTTGGTGTTTCTTAAAACTAGTTTTATATGACATGGCTAATAATGTTAGAAGGGCTTCAAGTTGCCTGATTTGTTCATGAACAAGGGACTGTCAAAGAAATTACTCCTTCTCTACAGTAAGCTACGTACACGTCTAAAAGCTCCAGACTCCCTCCGTGTACCCACACTCAATTCTAATGATGTTGAAGAGGATGGGTCTCCAAGTTCTTCCAGTGCAACATTAAGTCATAGGAGGATCTAGCTCAGTTTTGAATGAAAATGTAATTTTTTAGGAACAAATGTGTATAAAGTGGCTCTAAACACATTAAGGCTAGGAATTAAATGGAAAAGTATCTTACCATGGAAACAGTATGTTTTTTGGAACAGCCTTTCAGAAGTGACATCAAGCTTCATATAGCTCATCTAGTAACTCTTCCTTTTTTCCACAGCACTTTAGTAATTTAGCCAAAGGGTTAACCTGGCTTGTTGTTTTCAAAGGGCATGGTAAATAATAATAAACAGTAAGTAATAATAAATATTTTTAACTAACATGTTCCTTCTTAATTACCTATCCCCTCCTTGAAAGCTGGTATAAAAGCAGTACCCTAGTGATTTAGGAAATGGGGGCGTTCTAAATCTATTTGGTCTCACGATTTTCTGTACTTACTGAAATCTGTGCCGTGACAGACTCAGGTTGTCTGCCGGTGTGCATAACAAACCTGGGGTGGCAAAAGTTTTGTTCGGTTGCATCAGTCGCTCACTGGAAGAAAGTTAGCACTGAATTTGCATCTTGATAAATCAGATATTTTAGTTGAGTGGGAAAGTACATGTTAAGGCAGTTACAAGAAGGCTCCTTTAGCTATAGCTTTACAAATCCCTTTTCATTGCTTGTAAACATGTTTCTTTCCTTTGATGCTCTGCAGAGTTGTACAAGAAACCCTTTGGAAGACTCCCTGGTCCTTAGACTATTCTGTGAACTTGAAGCTGTTCTTGGATTAGAGTACCTTCCTGGGAAATCGATGGTGGTGCAGGAGTTTGTTTATCAGCAAGAGCGGATTGCATGCCTGAGGCTTTGTGACCGCTTTGTTCCAAAAATGACGTGTTTATAAATAAATGAGGTATGTAACCCACTTCATTCAGTTTTCTTCYGGTGGGAAGCTGACTTGCGGGCCTCAGATTTTTCTTATGCCTTGGTCAAGYGACAAACAAATGTAAGTTCACAGAAGGAGCTATCTTTATTACTGCTACATCTAAAATGGAGCAATGTATGGCTTTTTATTTGATCAGTCATTTCAACCTCTCCAAGCTACCATTATGGCTTTCTGTGAAAGCCTGTAAAAATAAAAATATCTTAGATGAAAATAACATTCCCTCATTCTAACACTGGAGTGTCTCAGTACATATTTGGCACGTCCTGTGAGGTTCTATCAACAACAATCCAAAATAGGCTGCTGTAAAAGGCGAATCATAAAAATAAGCGGTGTTTAATGTCTTGTCCTGTATCCTCTGAGGCTTCTGACATGTACTGACCAAGTATAATCTACAGTGCTCATCGGATAAAGTAGTGGGCATTAGAGGTTGTGCAGTGACTGTCAAGGTCAAAGTCAGTTCTGCAAAAGAAACACACTGAATCCTTGCTCTGTTAAACTTTTTCACAAAATCTGATAGCGAAGAGCAGCTTCTTCRTTCTTTTTCAGACATACTGTACAGATTTCAAGTTTCTTCTGATACACAGTAGTAAAATATGTACATATATGATTTGTGATAGAAGAGCATTTTGCAGTCTCTGGGTGTGAATATGCATAACTTCATCAAAATAAACAATGTGCATGTTATTCTCAGACCTAAGRGACTTCGTTTAAAACAGTTTTTCCTAAAATCACCTGCCTTAAAGACTACATTAATACTTAAAGATATTTCTCTGCTGGGCAAACCACTGTAAAATGCACTTTTTCAGTCTGTTTATTTTGAGATKCAACGTATGCCTTCACAAGGTAGTCTTTCATAGGCCATGCAGAATGGTAACACCGTTGAACAACAAAAAGACAACCAGAGGTCTGTAGGACTGAACYGGCAGCATTGACACCACTGCAGATGAAGCATACCACCAAGATAACCCTTTTTTTWWAATTTTWTTTTTTTWAATTTCTCCAGAGGCACCAGATGGCAGCATTTTCCCTCATTCCGAGTGTGATCTCATCCTCTCGGATTCACTCCTGGGATCATCAGGCTTTGAGGCTGTGTAAGCCACAACGACCTCAGCTGAACTGCACCTTCTCTGTCACCACTCGCTCTTTTTCCCCACTGTCACTGGACATGCGGAGTCACGTTCAGGTGGCCTGAACGCAATCCAGGCCCTTCAAATTGTGGTTTGCCTTTTCGCTGTGCAGGTCTGAGAGTCCATAAGAATTGTTAGCATACAGGCACGTCAAAATTTAGACCCAGTGAATATGGCTCCGAGCTCTAAATTTTCCATATCCTCTAAATATTAAGMAGCATGCAGTTTATTTGATTTTTCTTTTTAACGACCCGCTCTTTCCCGTGGACACGCAGGCAYAATGTAATTCTTGTTTAAAAGCAAGTTTTGCGTGCGTTCTTTTCTATCGATGCTTTATTCTTTGAATCTTGTAATAATATTTCATTGTACACCAGTTATGTATGACCAGTTATGTGCGACTAGGCTTGTAACCTCTGTAGCAAGAACTCTGTTCTGCACAAATAATCYGAGGCAGGACAGGGATTTTGAGAACTTAACTTTGCAAGCTATGGTTTCTTTTAGTTACAGATGTGTCCTAAAGCTTTGTGGGCTGGGAATTCTGTTGTTGCACCGTCCTCTGTCCTGCTTCTTCCCCTCATCCTCATGTTCTTGCTTATAAATCCAATGCTGCTTTATCAGTGGTTTTGTCATAGAAGAAAAAAAAACCACATTATGTTCAGCTGTTACAAACTATTCATAAATCATCCGCCTTTGAACTCTGAACCTGCAGCACTGGGATGCAAATGTTTATTTACTTGAACTATGTGACTAACGTCAACAGACAGCAGAAGAAAGGCTATTTCTCCAAAATGGGGCTGGACTGCCGGGCCCCAGAGGGTGAAGGAGGAGTAGCTCTGGCTGCTGCTTTCTTCGACTGTTACTCCATCGGGTTGCTGATGTTTCTGCTGTGGTGACTCTGTTAATGCTTTGCAAATGCTATGAGCTCAGCGGTAGACTATTTGTGGATTGTTTATTAACTTCTGACAAGCAGCCCATTATTTTTCTGAAGAACATATGTGACAAGGGTATTTTTTTTTTTTTTTAAATTTTTCAAATTTCAGCCAAATTCAACATGAGTGTCACAGGACAGGGACACTAGACCCTCCACAACTCCAGCCTTCCTCTTATTTAATACCGAAAGTTATCTATAAACAAGCAGGAAGGAGGGAGGGAAGAGCACTTCTCAAAGGAAGCCAGAAGAATCTTGTATGATGAAAACATTAGGCTGTGTAAATTTGGAAAACAGTGCTATTTTCTTCTGTTAAAAATATTCTAATTAAAAAAAAAAAAAAAGGCTAAAATTCCCTCAATTTTCTTTCACTTTCTTGTAGCAATTTCTTTCCAGTTCTGGATTTGCCTGTACTTTGGTATTAGCTAATATACGCAAACAGGACAGATACAGCTTTACTGCCCAAGATGTATGGAATAAATCCAATGGAAGTCTGTGAGCATCTCGCCTGAAAGCTGAGCGGCATTGCGCCACTGAAAGACAATTGTGTTGGTTTTTGCCTTACCTTCTAATAAAGGAGGCAAAGAATTTTAAATGTATCTCCACGGTTTTTAATGATTGATGCAATCCCTTGTACACAGTTGCTTTGCAAAGTGGAAGAAAAATTAACTGTAAATACTTTATTTTGTCTACCTATAGTACTGTAATTACTAACTAGCACCTTCTCTGCAAAAGACAAGCAGGCACCCGTGAAGAGCTTTGCAAGRGCAGAGGAGATCTTGAGAAGGTAAAAAGAGCGTCTGGTGTCACTCAGTATGGATCGTTACAGCTTGCCATTATTTATTTTGGAACTGTGACGACTGATCAAAACATGGGGACTATAAACAGGAACACAATGAGCATTAACTGYGCAAGAAGAAAAAAGCAATATAACTTGGCATGCAGCAAAACTTGTATCTGGCGTACAGCTGTCCGTGCAACTCCCACTGCCATCCTGGAGGATTTTTGTGATTTCCCACAAAGTTTACCTCTACTGATAAAGAATTAGTAACAGCACCATCTCGGTACGCTTTGATTCTTACTCAGTAGAGCTGGCTAAGATAGATCTTGTTAATCCTTTACATATGAAAGATGCAAGTATCCTCCTACACATAAATTAAAGAGAAGATTTGTTTGTTTTGTGAARTGTAACTGCTATGTACCATTCACAGACTGCATCTTGCACAGCAAGTGAAATAACTGTAAGAACAAGCTGATGAAATCAGTGCTTCCCCTTGCTGCAGTCCAGAATGAAAATATACCAAATAGGGCCAAATTCTGCCTAGTAGTGTGCATCATGTTTTTGCTTCTAGACTGGCATGGCTTACTAACTAAGGAGAACGCACCTGTAAATATTCAGGCATGCCAGAAAAASGTGCATGTTAGCTTTGAATGGACTGAGATACAGACCTTGGTTGTTTTGTAGCACAAACATGCTCTCCACTGACTTCGAGCTGTGTCTTCACTCCAGGGGCAAATTATTTCAGTCTGGTACCTAACTCAACACACATACTTTTCCTTCTGTGTATACATTATTCCATGTTGTATACAAAACATGGTGAGTGCCCTCAAAAGGCATTCCYTGAAAGCAAATCTATAGTTTCATGTTTTGACCCTCCTCATTTTCCCTTCCTATTCTTGTAACATTTTTCATATGGCCTTAGCTGTAGGCAACCGTATTTTTTTTCCATAGCAGACAGTGACAATTCTGTTAGCATATGATGTGGGAAGAGGAGGCTGCAAAGAGCGGTTGGGTAGAGAGAAAGTGGTTGGGGAAGAGGTTGTAAAATGCTCTGTGTCCAAAAAGTGGGGAAAAGTAGGCATTTAGTTAGGAGGGACAAAACAAGATACACGTGGCATAAAATTTGGGCTAAAACTTGCTCCTGTTAATACAGTGAATTTAGAGATGTCTGAAGATGCCTTTAACAAGTAAAGGCAGTGTTGTATTGTATAGGCAAGGAGGTTATAAACTTGTCCTTGCTTACTTTGTTTTTTCAGTTGGGAGAAGTAGATTTTGTTTGTTTGGAGTTACACTTTTGTCTTCAGTGAGTGCTCCTTAGCAGCTGAATTAGAGTTAGYCTCACTCTAGATATCCATGAGTCTTGAGCAGAGGCCTCTTCCACTTAAACAGGAACGGGATGATTTCCACTGCCAGCTGAACAGCAGTACATCAGCCAGTAAAAACATTAAGTGGATATACACGTTTGATGCTAACGGCTGGAGAAGGAAGACTGGATAAATGGTGTTCACTCCATTTGTCCTCAAGTACAACAGAGTACACAGCTTGCTTTAATAAGACCCCCCTAGCAGAGGCAAGAAGAGGCAACGGTCATGGCTCCTGGTGCTTGTGATAATTTGCCCCTGAAACACAGGTCTCGGATGGTTTGTGCATTGTTTATTGCAGCTTTTACCCCTGCAAGTCAGATTCTCCAAACTGCCATTTACTCTTTTCAGTGAAGACTTCAGAAGGGATTTTGTAAATGAAAAAATACCCAAAACAAAACTGCTARGGGGTGAACAGCTGCTTTCTCGAAGGAGGCAAGTTTATAAGTGACTGGAAAAAGGCAGAAGAGTG
Source organism: Oceanodroma leucorhoa (assembly GCA_030449065.1). Taxonomy (NCBI): domain Eukaryota; kingdom Metazoa; phylum Chordata; class Aves; order Procellariiformes; genus Oceanodroma; species Oceanodroma leucorhoa. The sequence goes on from JASVER010000030.1 coordinate 586,527, forward strand.
TCTGGTCACACACGTGTGGACACACCTTTGTACTGTTCCCCAGGAGTATCCGTGCRGATGAAGCTTGCCCCAGGGTTGCAGTGACCCCCTGTGCTGTGTGCCTGGCGCRTGGCTAAACCGACGCTTTGTCCTGCTGACAAAAAGGAGTCCTTCAGCCGTTGGGAATTTAACTGAACTTCTGGCTTAATTAGGAAAAGAGTAACTATTCCAGTGTTTAAACATTTGGATCGTATGGRTGAGATTGGCTGGCCAGCACAGATGTACAATCCTCTTTGTGGTTGATACTAGGTATACTCAGCGGACTTTCCCTAGATGTACACTTGACTAAAAACGAAGGGAAAGCACCTCAATCCCAACCCGAAGCTGGCTTCTTTGCTCCCGCATTTCCTTTCCCCTCATCCCATATGCAGGCTCCCGGCTGGGACGGCTTCTCCTCTCGGCAGGCTGGGTAGCATGTCAGCTGCTCAGGCCTGTGGTGTCGGGGTCAGAGGGGAGAGGACACCGACTTTCAGTGCTAGAGGAGCGGGATTTCTGTCAGAGAGTGGGGAGAAACCAAACCCACCGCTCTAAAAACTAAGATAATTGTAAAAAGCCCCAGAAGTAAGAAGGCGGCCTGCGTGTCTGTCGAGCCGACCCGGTCTGGGTGAGGAGAAGAGCCCCTTGGTGCGCTGCCTTCCCGCTGAGGAGAGGGGGCGGCGGGCTGGTGCCTGAGGGGCTGCTCCCGCGGCCCGCCATTACGGACCAGCTCTCCTCAGGCGGCCTCGCCGGGCTCCGGGAGCGGCGGCGACCGCAGCCAGCCGCGAGGAGGAGGAGCAGGAGCGGAGGGAGGAGGCAGCGCTGGCAGCCGGGCGGGGAGGGGGCACTCGGCGCCGCGGAGGAGGAGGACTAAGATGGCCACCAGCCGCCGCGGGGAGCGGCCCCGCTCCCTCCGCCCCGCCTCGCGCGGCCCCCTCGGCCCGGCCCGGCCTTGATGGGGCCGGAACGACCCCAGCGCCCGGACGCTGCAGCGGCGGCGGCGCCTCCCG